>QEQW01000082.1:0-65444 GCA_004016085.1 Claviceps quebecensis
GCCTGTTTTGTGTGCATTGGAGGAAATAGAGATGGGAGAGGGGAAATCCATAGCGTTCATTATAGCATTCCTGCTTTGGGATCACAGAAAAATTGGATATACTGAGTCTCTTACTGAGTTCAGTTTTTGAAACCATGACTATGCAGAGACTTAATGGATCATGGATGCACTGAGTTTACGAATGATGGGTGTACTAATTGTGAGAGAATACTTGATGGATTCACTGAGTGCGAAAGAAGGGATGCTTCGGGTTTGAAGAAATGGTTATACTGAGAGCCTCAAGACCATGAGAATGCTGAGCGTGAAGGATTACGGATGCACTGAGTGCTAGGAACAACAGGTGCATGATGCTTAGGATCATGATGCTCCGTGACTGAGCATATGGGTGCGTGTTGAAGTCCTAAAGGCAACAGCAGCAGATACTGCACCATCGCACAACATGAAAGGGTACCATGCCGATACATTACATCCCATTTGATAACGGCGCGGGTAGAAGATGAGGGGCGAGCAGTGTCGGCCCACAACCACGACTGCGGTTTCGTATATCACGACGTTCGGAACATAGCGAGATACTACGTGTCGTAGCCAATTCATTTTTGCTATTATGACAAACAGGCAATCACCATCCCACTGCACTCGATAGTGCAGACTATGTACAAAGAAACGCCCTGCAGTGGACATCGTCTTGCTTGCCCGTTTCCATCCCCCTTTGCACTTCAGCCTCCCACGGGCCACCCGTACCCACCCGTAATAAGGGTGGTTCTAGCATTAGAAAGGGAATCCGAAGAACACGTAAAATGAAGGAACAGTAAAGCAAAGAAACGCAACGACCTAAAAGATGTATGCTGTTCCTTGTTGTGTTTCGTGCGTCTAGAAAAGTTCTTTAATGGCGTTCTTGCGGATTGGCTCGTTGAAATAGATGGAGTGGGGTTGGAGCTCTAGATGCGTGTTTCTGTGCGTGTATTAAATCGGATTCGAGTGTGTATTGCATGATCACGGATCGGTGGAAAGAGATCTAGTTTTTAGAGAGAGACGACACGAAAATTTGTGTGCCTCTTCTAATTGTCCGTTGAAGTTCATGCCGTGTCGAGTGAAAGGAACTCATGCCTTGACGTCAGTCGAGTTCTTGGAAGCCAAGCGGCGCTCCTCAGCCGCAACCATATCTACATCATCACGACCAAGTCAGCGCAACGCAAACAGTCTATGAGTCAATCGGAATGCATGCTTACCCTTCCACAGATCCTGCCCCTCATATTCCTCCCGATGGACCTTCTTCTCAATGATATGCTTATGCTCTGGATCATCCGGATCCACCATCTTGATCGTCTCCCACCTCGACCTCCCCTGTTTCGCATCATTCATCTCAAACGCCGCACTGGCAATCAACACCGCCAGCGTCAACCCCTGAGCATACATTCTCGCCTGTACAAGCTTCTGCGCCGTACTCATGGGCGATCTTCCCACGAGAGCCAGCGCCACGGCCATGCTCGCGAGCCACGAGACAAACACAATAGAGTACCTGTTCTCACGACCCCATTCCATGAAGCGGTCATACGAGGACTGGTTTTCGCGGGCAATCTGCAGGGCGCGCTGCGTAGCATCCTGGTATCCGTAGTTGGGATCGTGCCGGCGCAAGAACTCGTTGGAGGACTGTTCTGCGTAAACGATGGCGCCAAAGGTACCCGTTGAGGTGACGAGGAAGGCGCGGAAGGGAAGCGTCAGGCTGCGGAAAGCTGCGAAGCGGCGCGAGGCAACAACTGCGCCGCCTAGGCCGAGGGTTAGACAGACTGAGCCGCCGATGAGGCCGCCACGCATGACATGGCGGTAGTGAGCCTGTTCGTCTGCAGTTTTGTCGCTCATTGTTGGATGACGGTTGCGTGAGGTGGTTCGAAGAAGAGGTCGGCGATGGGACGCTGTGCCGTTGTGGTGTTGGTTTCTAGGGGGAAGATAGGGCTGAAAATACACCTAGATAGTAGATGGTCGATGAGGGCCAAGCGGTGAAGTGCGCGGGAATGACGGTTCAGATTATATAATATGGCTCTAGGCCCTAGGGTCTGACGTAACCATCAGGGTGGGGCGTGGCCGCTGTTGGCTGTCTGCTCGTCAACTGCGTCAAGCTGCTATGAGGTACTGTAGTCTGTACCTTATGTATCGTGGATTCGAATTTCGTGGTGGTGAAGAGTGGCGGACTTTCAAACACCAGAAGCCACGGCTCCCGCGCCTTATTATGAACAAAGCTTGCCTTTTATAAGAGACAGATATGCGCGTTGCAATGAAGCATTCTTGCCCTTCCCGACCCGACATTCTGCAAAATGCCTCACGCCCAGACACAATGAAAATGTTCCGGGCCGTAATCGCGCGAAGGGGTCGGGAGACTCGGGACTCGGGAGTCGGGACTTGGATCGGGCGGAGAGGTGGGGCTACCAACGGCTTGGCTCGTTCACTGAATCAAACTTCAGAGGTTCAGCAATAAGCAACTCGATGTACGATTCGGGATACGAAATTCCGGGGCGTAACTTGTCAATGCATGGCCGTCAGGGTCCTGTTCACGGTGCGAATACCTAGAGAACGAGCTCATTGTCTTTCAGTCCTTGCATTGAAATGTCGTGTGACGTGTCTGTCCGTGGACCGTGAGTGCACGAAGTTGGCTCATCAATTGGCTCGTTGTTTCCTCGACATGTTTCGCTTCTTTGCGCCCCGGAGATGGCTCGGCATGATGTCACTATGGGGCGCGGCTCCGGGGCTCCCTTCCGGATGTCTTTCGTTTCTACGGAGTACAGAGTGCATATACGGAGATGCCACAAATCCGCGAAGCCCGGACGCCTGGTGCTTGGTTCAGCGGGGAGAGTCTCGGGATCCAAAATAGCTCGGCTGGATCACACTGTGCTGTTGCTTCGCAATTGCATTCGTGAAGTACCGGCGCGCTTCCACTACATCTTGCATTTGTAATGCTGCATCTCGGTGATCCGGCCCGTTCTCGACATTGGCCAGAACATCGGCCACCGTCCTCGGCATTATGTATGTATTGACAATCTGACGTCGCAGTCAGCGACTTCACATGACTGGCAATTTCAGTGCGGGATCCAGCCTCGAGCCTTGTCTTGCACAGTAGGTAGCTACCTCCTACCCGGTGCCCCGCGATAGAAACTGGTGCCAGTCCCAGAGAATATCAGAAGAACCTGAAGGCTGGTACACTGAAATTAACTTTGATGCCACGTGCCGGCTTTTTTCTCCCCCGACATGCTAGCCTGTCGTGATACATATACCCAGGTATGTACGTGATACATGTACGGAGTACGTTGCTTCCAAATTTACCTTGTGTTCACGGCCCACTCTGCCGACATAAGGTACATACATACTCGACCGATGAGAAGCCCCGATCGACTGCCCCGTTAAGTTTTCTACATCATTG
Source organism: Claviceps quebecensis (assembly GCA_004016085.1). Lineage (NCBI taxonomy): Eukaryota > Fungi > Ascomycota > Sordariomycetes > Hypocreales > Clavicipitaceae > Claviceps > Claviceps quebecensis. The sequence continues at coordinate 3,413 of QEQW01000082.1, forward strand.
GGGGAACTATTCTGTAACCGACAGGAAAGACAGCACAGCAGAGTCAATGGTTGCGAAGACAACAGAGCGGCAACAGACAACGAGCTCTAGCAAGCCTTGAATCACACATACGGAGTACATACTTATGACAAAGAGTCAAACCTACCTACATATTACCTACGCATCAAAAAGAGAGGGAAGGGCAGAAGATTGCGTATGAAAGAAAGAACAGGAAATCAATGCCGTACGGAGTACGGAATACAGGGAAACAAAAAAGATAAAAGAAAAAATGTAACGACTGACCGCGGTTGTTCGCCCTCGGGATTTCCCGTTCTCCAGGTCGCGGTGTCGCATACTCCGTACGTTGTACCTAGGTATGTAGGTACATGTATCACAATTCACAAGCATGTCACTGACATCGAGGTCGAAAACGATATAAGAAATTACCATTCTTGGAACTGCTGCAAGGGGTCGTACAATACCCCAGGCACCAGTGGGCAGTGGCAGGTCCGTGGCTCGAATGCCGGCAATGCAGGGCGCTGGCTTGAACTTTGTGAAGTCAAAATGGCGCCGCCACGATTGCCAGACACGTGTGGACGCAAATCTGTCGCTTCCAGCGCAGGGTCAAGGGGCACCCAGGCGACCGGCCCACTGTGACTTGAACTTTGGGTTGAGCTTGAATCCGCCGTCTCAGCGGCCAGCATGTGCTCTTCTCTGTGCTCTGCTCTCGGGAGCATTGAGCAATGAGCATAGGAGAGTATTTCGGGCTCAGTCGGCGTGGTCCAATCGGTATTGACGCAGCCCTATGAATTTCCCCATCTGTGTCGCCATTGCGTGCGGCAAGGAACAGGTATGTATGTAATCCTACCTAAGGAACTGGCTTTAGATGCTCTGGAACAGATCCATTTGTTCCATCGACGGGGCCTTTGCGACAAGGGAGCTTTAGACCATGTGCCAGCTGCCTCTAGTCCCGTGCTAGAGAAGGCCCTGGCGCCTCCACTGCGATTACCACCGTGACAGAGACCCTGATTCCAGCTGCACGCAGGATTCAATTGCACGGGAATGGGGAGAGAAACGACCGGCTATATCATATTCTCATCACCCGGCATAACTAGCTAGTAGCTGGCAATGCCGTGGCCTCGCAGGACGGCCTTTGCCGGTAGCCGCGATATGCTTCCTAGCTGTCTTTCAGAGCACCTACTTACTCCCAGACCTGTTCCCAGGCTGCAAAGGAAACGCATCGCGTGGAAAAGCGCTGGCGAAATGAATGATCACTGCTCTCGCCAGAAAGGATCTGCCTGACTCGGATAGGCTCATAAACCCACTGTCGACAAGCAGCAGCGTGCGGAGTATGCACGAAATCGACGAGTTTCCTATTGTCCTCTGTTGGCGACACGAGGCGAGCGGCCACTGTAAACTGTGGAATATGTATGTACATATGACAATGACGGACGAGACTGGCAGGTTCTCACCATGGCCAAATAAGCGAGCGACTGTCTGTACGCGACTTATTATGGATCCGGCACGGCGCGAGTGCAAGTGCAAGGTCAAGACTTTGGGAGCCTGTCGGTTTGGCATGGGCTGAGCAAGATGGGAATCTTTCCCTGGGGGCTCCGTCGAGTCACCGATAGTTTCGCTTGTGCCTGAAGTATTGCGGAAAACGAAACGGTGAATTTTGCCCACGTTAGGCAGGTCGGCCGGTCTCGTTTGGGTGTGAGCTCGGCTGCTACCGCGCGATGGACAAGGCAATGACATTACCACGGCCACTGATAATTATCCAGGCCTCGGATGTCCAGACGAAAGAGAAGGGTGGCAATTTGATGGTGCTAGGTTCAAGTAACGTCGTGCGTTCTGCAAAGTGGATAATACCCGATAATACGGAATCCGGATAGGTATGTGCACTCCTCTTGGAGGTAGGAATCTCCGTGTGTTACTCTTGCCACTCTCCGAATTTGGAACGAGCCGACATTTGACACAGCACGTGCGCGAGTGGGGGCTAAAGAGCCCAAGGTGATCAATATCATTTAATCATTTATTATTTAGGTATCAAAGGCAGGGCAATTCATGATTCGGATTGCTCAGCTATAATTTATAAACGGTTATTTGCCCTATTTGCCCTACGTATGAGCCCAACTCGGACCATCAATGATCAAATACATACCTAGATGAGGAACCTCGTCTCACCGCTCAGTCGACGCAGTGTGATGCTTTCAGCGGGGGGATACCAAGTTCTGAATGCGGAGAAGACGATCAAGTTCAAAGTTCCAACAGACAAGGCGTGGGCCGTGGCTCATGAGGCTGGTCAGTCGTGAGGCTGACTGGACACTGGACAGAGCTTATTCTCGGCTCGCGTGAGCCGGACACTTGAGAAGTTGAGGTATACTCCGTAATCGTAGGCATGTTACATGTACATACTCCGTACCGTATACCACGACTCACGAGTCCATGACAGAGAAGAGACCGACTTGTTGAGGCTACATGACTTGGAATGGGCGACTGGTCGCCGTTAGACGGCCCACACAGCTCGCGAGTCGCAGCACGAAGAAGAAGTGACGGGGGACAAATCGGGAATATGCTGCGACTTGCAACTGCCCAGCACCTCAGCATTGAAGGGCCTAAATAACTTATAATCAACACAAGTGACGATCTGGTATGTAGGTATGCAGTTACGGAGTACGTATTCAGCTCGGGTAAAGACGACCTTGTGGAGTCGTGGCGCATAACCACGATTTGGCGCCGGCCAATGCAGCATGCAGGGACCCACCGGCGCTGCCCGCCTTAATTAGTTGCCTGATCTTGCCTGATCTGTGGCGCAAATGCCAGATGAAAGTCCACGGCGTGTGCGTGCTGAATTGCCTCGCCGCCGACCCTGACTCGTTCATTCTGTACTCCGTAGAGCGCGGAGAAGGCATAGGTACTGCAGGAGCAGCAGGAGGAGAAGGAGCAGTTAGCAAAACACAGACACGAGTACCTACTCCACGGTACATACCTATGTATTCGCACTCTCATCGAGCTCATCGCCACGAGGCCAGGCACTGCACGATGCCGTGCACCATAAAGCCTAGGGCGCCACCCAACCCCCCAGCGAGAGCCGTGTACGGTACACCGCCCAATGACCAGCCGCGACGTATTCATACCGACCTACCTACTCCGTATGTATGTAGGTAATTGTACGTACTCCGGACGTCCTTGGCCACGATTCACGATGCACGATTCACGATTTGCCAATTCCCGATGACCATCCACTCTTCCACCGCTCACCATCCCAGTTCATGACGATCCGGCACAACGCGGCATGGCGCGACAGCTGTGAGACTGTGAGACAAGTGCCACGTCAATCAACGACAGACAGACATCTACATACTCCCGTAGACTGGCAGACACACACTGGCACGTGCGGGTTGCTGCTGTGGCTGCCATGGATGATGGACCATGGTTGCCGCGCCCCTGATCCGCGACCCATAATCAATTCTCCACCTATTGGCGCCGGCTTAATACCCGGCCCTGCCTCGCCTGCCCCACCCCTGCCTCGCCTTACCCCCTGCCTCCCCCCTGCCTTTGCTTACATGCCTCTCACCTCGCTCGTCAGCGTCGCCAAGCCCCTTCACTGCCGTACTCTCAGTCACAGTCGCAGTCACAACTGACCTTCGTCTCAGCCAGTATCTCCTCCCAACTTCCTCCTTCCACGATCTCTTCCCCCAAGGCCACGCATCGTCATCTTCACTCTCGCCATTCTCACCACCCTCAGCATTCTTCGCCAGTCTCACCAGTCTCGCCAGTCTCATCAGTCTCGCCAGTCTTGACAGCCGCCAGTTTCGCCTCCCCCACCTGCCTCGCCTTCCCCGCCTCTTCAGCTCTCGTGTCTCCCTCACTTCTCTCGTTTGCGACCGTCCCGATTACTTGAAGCCGCTCTTCGCCGATTCATCGCACACGACCAGTATCCCCCATTCTATCTCTCTGGAATTCAGCTGGTCCCCTCGACTTCTAAGTCTAATCTCCACATCGCCGCTGTTGATCGTGCCGGCTGGGATTCTTGCATCATGAACTCAGGCGGCCTTGACACGGCCATGACGCGAGGCCGGCAAGGCTCGTTTGTGAGCACTGGTCCTAAGCCCATATGCGTCAATAATCCAAATCGCGATCTTTCCAACCGCAACCGTCGAGATTCGCTCGGCGGTAGTTTAATGAACGGTAGCCTGATGAACGGTAGTCTAATGGCTGGCCTGAGTTGGGGTGGCATGTCAATCGGTAGTTTTGTTCGAGACGAGTAAGTTGCATCAGGCTCTTCATTCCCATCCCGTGTCCGCCCTTGTTACTGCATCTTCGAACACCATTTTTCTATTTCCTCCAATCTCATCACCCTTGAGTTCGGGCGACTATGTACTCTGCCAGTATCTTGAGTTTCTGGCAGTTCTCGCAACATCATCAGGGCGGATTGTCGGGGTCGCAGCACCCACCCACTGAACAATGCCCTGCGTGTGAATGCCTGCTGTGCCCCTGCCCCTTCTTTCATCCCTCTTGTTCCTTATCGTACAAGATCGCACAGACGTACTGGGCGCGCGGGTGCCTAAGGTCTTTGAGCCGACTGTTGCCCCGTCCAGAAGTGAACTCACTTCTCTTTGCAATATCCTTTCAATTTCTACTTTTGCCCATGCTGACTGGTTTCACAACCTAGCGTGGCCATGCAGGGCATGTCGCAAAGCCCCTTTGCCGGCATTCCTCAGTCTTCGTCCTTCCATTCGTCGTCGTATCTGCCAAAACTGGAGGCCAACTTCATGAAAGACTTCACTTGCTGCGAGAAAATATTACCTAATTTGCACGATCTGCTTCAACATTACGAAGAAGCACACACGCAGTCAAGCCCGAGCGCCTCCCGAAACAACGCGTTTTCTCAGTTTGGGGTCCCCGGGCCGTCGAACCAGTCAAGCTCGAGGACTACTCCCACTGGCTCTGGCCACTCTCCTGGTCAAAATGGGCAGTCTATGGCCCTTGGTAATGGAGGTATGGGCATGGGAACGTTCCAGGCGCAGAGGAATCCCGCTCTCGCCAGCCACCTAAACGACGACATGGACGCTGTTGCAGACATGGAGATGGACGATGCGGTCGGCACCATGGAGCTCGATGACAGTAACAAGATGCACCAGACAAGACAGCTGTTCGGTCAGCAACAGCGACCCCAATTAAACATGAATACGTCCGGAATCACCCAGGGCCTGCGAACATCACAGCCCCCCACCCCGGCAGCCACGAGCTTTGGGCTTCAGAACAACCCCACCGTCTCGTCCGTCAACACGCCCACACTGATGACGGCACAGCACATGCCACACGGGATGCAAATCCGAGGCTTGGATGACATGGATGAGGATTTTCCCGGTATGCCCATGGGTGGCGGAAACGCGAACGATCTCGGTGATGGCCCCTTTAACACCGCCAACCATGACTCGAACTTCTGCATCAATGACCCCGGAAAGCATCTCTTCAGTCCGGGAGGCGCGTTCCAAACAGGCAATCGATCAATTCAGGCCCAACTTGCTCAGCTCGGTCTTACCCAGGGCCACCAATTCGTGGATCCCGAGACTAATAAGGCTTTGCTGCAACAGCTGCAGCACATGATGATGCCGGAGGAGCATAAACCTTTTAAATGCCCAGTCATTGGCTGTGAAAAGGCGTATAAGAACCAAAATGGGTTGAAGTATGTTCTTAATCAAATTACCCTACTTTTGAATCAGCCAAGTCTCATGAAGACTAACCACGAGTTCTTAATTCTAGATATCACAAGATGCACGGCCATCAGTCTCAGCAATTGCATGAGAACGGTGATGGAACCTTTTCAATTGTAAACCCCGAGACGAGTACTCCGTACCCCGGCACTCTGGGAATGGAGAAGGAAAAGCCCTTCAACTGCGACACGTGTGGCAAGCGTTACAAGAACTTGAATGGTCTCAAATATGTGCGTCAAGCAATCTCCCGCCTCCTCTACAACTTTTCCTTCTTGCTCTAATACAATTTTCCTTTTAGCATAAGTCACACTCATTACCTTGCAACCCAGAATTCAAAATGCAAGCGCTTGCGGCCGGCTTGAACATACCAGGACTCGGAGAAGTGTCAATGATGCACTAGGGACCACGGCAGCAGGACCTTGACTTTCCCCAACTGCTGTTCGACGGTGGCTACTTGCACTCGTTGCAAGAAGGGCCAAGTCAAGGTCTCTTCCATGATTACGACCCCGCCTTGAACGAACGATTTAATAATAATACCTTGTGGCTCATTCAAGCTGGCCACAGTTGCTGGGATTTCGCCCTGCCCTGTCAGCGAGTCTCTTTTTCTAATCTTTTACGCGTGTCCTGACATTCTTTCGTGCGACATTTTGCGGATCAGTCCTCGTCGATGCATCGCGACGGTGTTATACCGTGTCGGGCAGAGGAGTCTCAGCAACCTGCTGCCTGTTGATCGACCCCATGATATATTGTTCGCCGATGCTTGTCATGATACTTTATTGCCCATCTTCTGGCGGCCTGCACCCTAAAACGAATCAAAAGCCCTCGTCAATCATGATCAAGATGTTCAAGGGGGGGCTTTTTGAAAGAAAGAAAACTATAAAAAATCAAGAGCCGACGGGGCTTCACTTGGCCCAACCTTTTTATAACGATACCCCATCCCCGCGGTTTCTCCGCTTTTTCTGCTAATTGGTTTCACGATGTTGGATGGTAGTATCGACTCGTCTCTTTGTCAACCTGGAATCCGCGATTTTCTGGGCAACCTTTGTTTTTGCGCGTCATTCTCGCCTTGCATGAGCCACGACGATTCGACTTGCGAGATGACGTCTAGACTGCACGTGTTTTGTGCGTGTACGAAAACTGGGCACGAGGAGTGACGTATCGGTGGACTTGATCCGAGGCGTCATGGCTGGACTTGATTTTACTTTGACTGGACTGGACCGGACTTGACCGGACTTGACTGACTGGATGCTCATGCTTGTTTTGTATCTTGGTGATTTCGTGCTGCATCATTTTACTTTGCACTAGTCTGTATTCGTTCTGCTTTGTCTTATTTTGTAAGGCCTTAATGGATATTCTTAGCTCTTCTTACGCCCAAAAGCGAGATGGATTTAGGAGTTTTCTTACGTCGATATGCCGGTCTTTTCCAGACCCCCTTGTTTTTCTTGCCCCCCCCCCTTCTTTTGCTCGGGCGTGGGGAGAACCGAACGGAGCGCGTCTCATTCTCAAAATGACGGTGGCTTGTGGGGAGGCAAAACAGCGACATGACTTTTTGTGTTATCTTCTGTTGATTTTCCGTCCTCTGTCTGTCTCGTCTTCTTGTCATTTTATAGAGGGAGAAGGCGAGGCAGACGAAGTGAAAGGGAGAAGAAGACAGGGACTAAAAATTTGGTTCAGCGGACGCAAGAGATAGACTTTCCTCGATGAATAGAACGCAGTGGCAATGTGCTCACTGGCTATGAGGTATGCTTGAATGTCAGATGTCTCGTCGTGGCTGCTGTGTCTTTGTAGTAATGAATGTCTTTGTAGTAATGAATCATGAAGGGGCTTGGAACGGCGATGATGTACATACGATGTGGTCTGGGGTGCTCATCCACGCGGTGTGTGGGATGTACTTTCTGGTAATAGAGGAACTCAAAGGTGACCTCGACACAGGTTCACGGTAAAGAGTATAGAGGCAGGAAGGGGTCGAGTGGTCTACAGGGAAAAGATTCAACAAGACCAAAGCGCCCCCGCTGGGGAAAACACGGAGTATCGAAAATGAGGGTTTACCACCATGCTCATAGGGAAGAAGAGAATCAGGTCTATATGTATAGAACAACATCGCCTACTACCTAGTGCGAGTACCAGTTCAAAGACGTTCAGACGCTCCAGTGTATATACAATGCGTGTTCTATCTAGACTGAACTGTGGGAAAGGGAGAGCTCACGAAAACCACGGAGGTACGGCACGACCCTTTTCTAGACCATCCATTCATTGCATGTGTCCTCGCAGAGTGCAGGTACATGAAGAGAATCATGCAGAAGTTTGGCATCGCCACCGATAACCCTTCATCCGTCTCTTGGCTTCCCAAGGCAGAGGTTCCCCGGTCCCGCTGACTGGAAGTCTGTGGCAGTTCGATGATGGCAATGTCGGCCCTCGAAGCCGCAATCGGTCTTGATGAGCTCCACCATACGGGTGACTGGCATCCTATCCTGGTGGTCCAACCGAAAAAAAAAATGGGAAAGACTCCTCTGCACACGGAGAGACAAAAGACTCTGCCCTATATGACCGAAGTCAATCAAGATGCCGTGAAACTTGTTCCGTGGCATCAGAGTGGGAAATTTTCGCGCGTCAGATCTTCGGTAGGGCCCATGACACGGGCTTGCAGCATCTCGATGGAGATACATACGCCAGGGTTCGAAGTTTTCGGCACCCTTCCACGGCGCAATAATGGCAAAACGATTCTGCCAAGATTGAGGAAGGTCGTTCTGCTATGCAGAAAGAGGGAACGTTGGATGGAACATGGTTAGCCATCGTGAAAAATAACTCGGGGAGAGCCTGTGCGATACCGAGAAGAACGTGTCGTGACTCGTATGTGAAAGATATGCCTTGGGTGCTTGTGCAAAGCCGAGGAAAAGTGTCTTAGAATATGCCGTGGCGTGTGCCCGTGGGTGCCTGTGCAAAAACCACGGGAAATTATCTCAAAAGAGATAGAATAGAGGATATGTCGGGTGCATACGCAAAGCCGAAAAAGAATTTGTCGTAAGGATGTACATAAACCCCCCTAGTACTGTCTCGTAGGAGTCTTGCAGAAGATATGAATGAGCGGGAGACTAAAAACCTGCTAATGCGATAGTCATGTGGCTAGGAACTATCAGTCCCATTCTGGGGAAGGGTCCAAGGCATAAGAATCGAAAGAGGAGCATATTGGATCAAGAGAGAAATATACAGAAGAGCATAGAGAAGAAGAAAGATGACACGGAAAAGACAAGTATGGGACTGTCCACAGTCCAATGGGAATTTAAGAATGTCTTTTCAACGCCTCCCTCGTAAAACCATTCCAAGTCGTAATTTCGTACTACATGTAACATGGACAGACAGACAGACAGACAGACAGACAGACAGACAGACAGAGAGAGAGAGAGAGACAAGTAAACCCTCGCGACACGTTTTAGAAGGAGGCCCAAACGCCGACGTCATTAACAAAATAAACAAATCAGAATAACACCCGCATCAAGGCAGCTATCAATTAATCTCCATGCCTTCGTCTTCATCAGCCTCAGATTCAAGCATCTGCGTCTGATTGCTACTGATGCTCGTCTTGCGGCCCCCGTCGCCATATCGGGATCCCATGCTGCCCCATTCCAGTTCCTCGCCTGCCACGACCCGTCCTTCCATGTCAACCTCCTGCGAGAGCTCAACCAGGGATGTACGGGGCAGACGGAGGAAACCTTGGGTGCGGACGATGCGGCCCCAGTGCGTCATGCAGTACGTTGCTGAACGCTTGCGTAGCCATTCTTCGTTGGCGAGGCCGGCGCAGTACCAGATGACGCAGGCGTTTTCCACGTCGAGCTCCTTGGCGAGGCGGTTTACGCAGAGGAGCCTAAGGTGCTGTAGGTTGTACAAATTAGACATGACGAGAAGGCCAGCCACGTCTGAAAGATCGGTGGTGGCGTCGCTGTCGGCTTCGGATGTGCCATGGATGCTGTCCGTGTACAGATACAGTAGAAAGGCCTTGACGACGGAATATGGCTCGGGAATGTGCATCTTCTTGGTGTGGAACTCTGCCATCTGCGAATTGTAGAGTCGTGCAAAATGCGGCCAGCGCGTCTGCAGAATAAGTTTGTGTACATGAATGGGTTGAGAGGTCGGCGCATCTGACGCAAGCCAATCCTGATCGCGACTTGATGGTTCCAGCCCTGGCAACCCGGCACTCGAAGCATCATCATCGTCTGGCTCCTCCACGAGAGCCGTGATGATGAAGTCGGTGCCGCTGCCAGATTCAGGAGGTTGGTTGAAGACCTTGACAAGATCGGCGCCTAGCCCCTGAGATGGCTGATCCGTGGCCCTGGCGAGAGCTAAAGGTCTGGATTCGGCTCGAAGCTCCGTCGTCATACGGCTTCCCAAAAAGCCATATCTCCGGAGATCAATCTCCATAATGTCGCTGCAGGACAACACAGTCAGCGAGGAAAATGCCTCTAGTGAGGGACAAAGTGCGAACTTCTTACCTGAGATACTCCTCATAGCCGTTTGGACCCAGATCGGCCGAAGCAGGATCGGTCGGACACCCGAGCAACCATGCCTTGGTACCATCCTCATTCATCGTGCAGTAGTGCCATCGGTACCCGGCCTTGAAAATCTCGCGCCCCTCTGCAAGTTTCTGCCACCGCAGAGTGTTGAGATCCAGAGCTGACAACGAGCACTCCCTCGGTGTGATGGTTGCGGCTGGGGTGACAAAGTCCAGTAGCATCCCTGATGAATACTGGTGATAGTGAATTCCCGACCCTTGAGATGGAATCGCTTGTCCAAACATAAACTTGACAGCAGATATAGATCCAGGTGCCATCGGTGCGTAGGACTTGAGCTGGAAGGACGGTGGGTTCACCTGAGCCGTCCGAGAGTTGGCAGCATATCCAGACGATCCCACCACGGGAGCAGACGCCATAGTGTATGAGGGACGAGAAGAACCGGTAGCTCTGCTCACGAGGGAGTTTCGATCGAATATTCCCATCTGAGGACGTGAATCAAACTCCGGACACCCCTTCAAATCGAGCCACCATAGATCACTAACTTTGTCCATATCCTCGCTCAGGCCGCCAAAGACCCAGACTCGATCGCCCCAGATGCAGGCCGAATGATCGAACCGTCCGACAAACCGCCATGCCTTGGACCACGTGAATGTTTTAAGATCAAGATAACAGATATCGTCCAGAACGTAGTTGTTCTGACCCGTGATTCCACCAATGATGAAGAGTTTGTCCTCATGCAAGACCGCGGCATGTCTAGCTCGCCCTTTTGGGATCGGCCCCGATACTTGCGGCTGGGTCCAATGTGCCGACTTAAGGTCGAACACGATGAGGTCGGACAAATACGTGCGATGCTCGTTCTCGCCGCCAAAAACTAACAGCTTATTTCCTTGATACAACGTGGCCGTGTGCCCTGCAATTTTTCAGATTGAAAGTTAGCTACTGGATAGAAAACAGAATTGACGTTGGTCCATTTACCCATTCGCACTCCTGGAATATCTCCGTAGTTGTCAACCAAACTCCACTGATGGCTTGCGAGGTCCAGTCGTAGCACATGATTATACACCTCATCTGTGTATTGGTCGAAACCACCAAATGCAAAGATCTGGTTGTTACCGCAGTATGTTACAGAGGCGTTGACTAAACAAGCCGGACGCTGGCCCAGAGTACGTGTGATCTTGGGTCGGTACCCATCAACGCCAGGTCGAGCCTTGGCTGGGGAGTTCGGCATGATGTAGGTGTTGTTGGAGGATGAAGCAATCGAAGCAGACGTCGCGGCAGCACTCAGCGACTGCGGGCGTGGTGGACTAAGACTGGTCATAGCTTGAGATGGCTGCGTCTGTGGAGGAGCATGAGCTGATGGACCGCCAAAGATAGAGGACATTCCTGGCGTCTGGCCGGGAGTCGAAGGCTGGGCAGCCATCATCAAATCAAGTCATCTCAAACCGCACGAAGGACCGCAACGTTTGATCGGATGTTACGAAGGGCTCGGTCCTGATAATCTTTCAGTAGACGATCGACGAGGTAACGAGGGATGTTCCTGAGCTGTCGGCGATGATGAACACGAGATACCGTACCAAGGCGGTGAAGTTGGTCAAGCAAGTTGCCGCTTTGTCTTGAACCCTTGCACTTTTGACGACGAGGTGGGTCCTGGCGGCGAGGGGAGGGGCCTCAGTCCGAGAGGGGCTTAGCGGAGCGCGCCTGTGACGGCTCGCTGGATAATCCGGCCCCTGGACTTGCAATCGTTGCCCGGCCAAGAGCAGGTGGGGCCCAAAGTAAATAAAAGAAGAGCGTAGGTGACATGCTCTGCAGTCGGACCCTTCGCCTCGTACAAACCACATTCAAATCCGAATTCCCTCTATCTTCATTCAAAGCTCCCCCTTTTGTTTTGAGGCTTCTCAAGCTTCGGTAGCATTCCAACCCACTAGAGTATCTACACACACATCGCAAGCACGTTAAAACCCAAAAAAAATCTACCGTCCAGCTTTGCTCACGGCATCATCGATTCCACCTCCCGTCTGACACACAGCTTGGACGAGTTCAGCCACAGGCCGGCCTGTCGAGCCATCAATATAGTCATCGGATACTTGATTACCGATATCACAGTTACTTATTCCCCAGGAACCTTTAGCTAGAGTGTCTTGGATGCAGTCGTTAATCACTGTCATCTTCTTCAGCTAATACTCGTCCAACAAAATCCATTTCTCGTTGATGTTTGATATTGTTTGAAGTCATGGCTACTGCAACTGTATCAACACCTATCAAGTCGCATAAGGCGCTATTTTCCAGCCGTACCGCTGGCGGACGGATGCCGCTTACACCTTCACCTGGGCAATCTGGAAATGGTATCAACACTTCGCCCTTCACCCCCGAGGCCAAATCCAAGTCCACGTATAGCGGCAATTTCATGGCACACTTGGCGCGATCAACTTCCAAGAATCCCTCCCATCGCGAGTCACCAAAGTCGAATATTGCTCGCAACGTCAGTACGCCACGCAAGGCTCTTGAGCTTGGTGTGTCTGATTTCACTCTTACTGGAACTGGGTTGAAGACCCCCGGAAGCACCAAGTCGAAAAGGACTACTATACGACAGAAAACCATCAAGACCACAGTCAACTATGCTGGTGACCGTTTTATTCCGAACCGAGGCGCCAGCTCAGCGATTGCAAATGCGGGCTCGAGCAAGCTGAGTCGCAGCGAACGACAACGACCCAAGAGCAACCAGGTTGAGAGTTCTTCTGTTTTGTCCTCAGCGGCAGACGATGCTGCTGCTGCTCTAGAGGGTTTGAGCCTCAATGATGAGGAGCCTGACAACTATTCTCGACCTTCACCTAACACCGTGGCGTACCAAGATTCGCTGGCTGATGCTTGTGGGGTCAAGCTCAATACCAGGATTCTCGAGTTCAAGCCAGCGCCCCCTGAGTCGACAAAGCCAATCGATCTCCGCCAGCAGTACAATCGACCTCTGAGGCCGTCTGGAGCAAGCGCTGCTCAGCTTCGTAGACGCATTGCGACTGCTCCAGAGCGAGTACTCGACGCCCCTGGCCTCGTTGATGACTATTACCTCAACTTGCTTGATTGGAGCTCAGGCAACCAAGTTGCCATTGGTTTGGAGCGCAGCGTCTATGTCTGGTCTGCTGACGAAGGAAGTGTCAGCTGCCTCTTGGAAAGTCCAGCCGATACGTACGTTAGCAGCGTGAAGTGGTCAGAGGACGGCGCTTATGTCGGCGTCGGTCTCGGGACCGGAGAGGTTCAAATTTGGGACGTCTCGGAGGCTCAGAAGATTCGCAGCATGTATGGTCACGACACGCGAGTTGGCGTCATGGGATGGAGCAAGCATCTCCTTTCCAGTGGCGCGCGAAGCGGACTCGTCTTCAATCACGACGTGCGCATCGCCGAGCACAAGGTGGCCGAACTCGTCTCCCATACCTCCGAAGTGTGCGGTTTGGAGTGGCGGTCGGATGGCGCTCAGCTTGCCACGGGAGGCAATGACAATCTGGTCTCCATCTGGGATGCTCGTTCTCTCACTGTTCCCAAGTTCACCAAGACGAACCACAAGGCTGCCGTCAAGGCTCTTTCATGGTGCCCGTGGAACATGAACCTCTTGGCAACAGGTGGCGGCTCCTACGACCGCCACATCCACTTCTGGAACTCGACTTCTGGCGCCCGAGTCAACAGCATTGACACCGGCTCGCAGGTCACCTCGCTCCGATGGAGTCCGCACTACCGCGAAATTGTTAGCTCCAGCGGCTTCCCAGACAACTCCCTCAGCATCTGGAGCTACCCAACCCTTGTGCGCAACGTCGAAATCCCTGCGCATGAGAGCCGAGTACTGCACAGCTGTCTTAGTCCAGATGGACAGATGCTGGCCACGGCGGCTGCGGATGAGAGCTTGAAATTCTGGAAGATTTTTGAGAAGAAGGCTGGCGCTGCTGGTGGCATTGGTGGATCAGGAGCATCCGGCAAGGCTGACATGGCCAAACACATGACCATTCGATAAACATGAAGATCACGTCGTTGCCAAACTTGTCGGACGGTAGGTATAGACTGTTTCATTTATTCGTCAACCATTTTCAGCGCTGCGATCAATCAAATTACCAACGAGCACGGCGTCTTGGAGTTCGATGGTTTTTTTTGGGACTTCTTTTTTCCAAAGCACGTGGGCACGAAAGCGCTTCTCCACGCACCAAAACGAATCAGAATGGGACTGTTCTAGCACGACTTGCGACTTGATTTTCATGGGTATCTCATTGAAATGCATTACGGATATGTAGATAGGCTTCGGGAGGGGAGAGAGGGATTTGGGGCGACTCGGCATGGCACGGGAGAGACGGGGGAGGAGAAAGGGAGGGAGGGAGGTCTGGTGAATCGTTGGAATATATAGAATGGAGAACTTGACTAAATCAAGATATAATGAGCAGGAGTTTGTTTTTCGGGACGTGCTTGGTACTTTTTGTGTGAAGTTGTGTGGTGGGATGGCAAGGAGACTTGAGATAGATGCTGAACTTGAAGAGATTGTTCGCTGGATTTGAGTGAGGATTTATTCGCTGAGCTTGAGGAGCGTTCCTCAGTACCTATCTTGATGCAACGGAACCAAGAGCGGCGACTGTTCTGCGACCAGGTTGATGGAAGAGCAACACAAAGAAGGACCGCCAACATATTGCGCCACTAGTCACAAAAAGGCCGAACGAGCTCTTGGAATAACGTCGTATATGTATAATGTACCTACCTGTCACCAGTAATCGAGCAGAAGTGCTGATCCTTTTCTTAGGTTGATCATTGATGAATGCCTGTCCAGCCTCGGGAGTCGCGCGGGAGTTGAATAGCGGGACCGCTGATTAAGCAAGATCTCGCTGTGGAGGCCGCCACAAGTTACAACCCCAAAGGCACCAGGCAGCGCAACTCTACCCAGTGCATCACCGCGGACCTGACAGCGAAGAAAAGTCGTCGCTGAGATTTTACTGAAGCTTACAGCGCAGCGCAGAACATCCTCGCGACGCAACTACAGTATTCTCCTTCTTGGAAGCCAATCCTAGTCTACTTTGAGTCTATCCGGGGTCCAAAAGAAGAGGATTCCGTCGTCTTTTGTGGCTTCGCCCGCTGAGCGACAGGTAGCTTCCATCAGCAACTGTCACGAAAGCTCCTGGACTCCTGGACTCCTGGACGTCGCCACCACTTCTCTACGCTACGCTATCAGGAACTCCACAAGTGACGTGGAGATCATTTCCAGGAGGCTCGACAGGCGCGCCGAATATTGATTCTCGATTGCCATACGCACACACTTTCTCCGGTGCGACGAGAAGCACATCAATCATGTCGAACCAGGCGGTCGGAGCGGTCTACCAGATCATCATCGACGAAGTCATCAACACGTCTCGGGTTGATTTTGAGGAGAGCGGAGTGGAAGAGCATGTGCTGGAAGAGCTGCGACAGGTAAGCCCGTTGTCCATTTATCGTTTATTTTCTTTGGCCTTCTGGGACGTCGGATCAAATGAGCGGGCGGTTCGGGCACTGCACGAAATGCCGATTCCAATGCGTCGACTGCGACAGACCTGCAAATTCATCGATTTTGTTTCGGGTTGCAGATGCGAGGGTTCGATGCCGCAAGTGCTGTCCTTCCCTCGATGAGATCGAATAGGCTGAGGCGGAGGGGTCGTCCAGAGATGCGGCGGGAAGCGGGAGGCGGGGAGGGGAAATGAGGGGGAGGGCAGCCCAAGTATATGGGCCTTTTTATCCGTCGCCTTCCCCTCACCCCCCCCGGCCATCTCTCTGCTCCCCCGGTTTCTCCGCACCACCCACATATGCCGTCACGTGCCACCCCATCGAGAATCCTGGGCCAAGGGAACCTGCCCGCCTTGGCCTCATCGTGGCCTTCATCACGCCATGCAGGATGCGCAATCGCTTCTGGTCACTGACACTTCGTGAACCTGGCTGACACAACTTTCATAGGGATGGCAACAAAAACTCACCCAGCTTGACGTGGCACGGTTTCCCTGGGATCCCAAGCCCGAAGCTCCCCCGCCAGCGCCAGCGCCACCTGCGCACAGAGCAGCCAGCCAGAGCGCGGCGCAAGCTCAGTTTCCACCTAACCAGACTCAGGGATATACCGGATACACGGGCCATAATGGTGTCAGGCCCGAACAGGGTTATGTCAAGAATGAAGTCGAGATCAAGCACGAACCTGGCATGCAGACGCTTCTGCCAGCCATCCCGAGCTTCAACGCCGCTGATAAAAATAGCCTCGCTGCCAGCAGGGCTGCCCAGCGACTGGCCGACCAGTACGGTTCTCGGGCCGCCGGCTCCATTAGCGCTATTCAAGCCGGTCACAAACCACACCCGCCTCAGGGTCAACAGCCTCAGGGTCAACAGCCCCAGGGCCAACAGCCTGAGGGTCAACAGCCTCCGAGTCAACAGCCACAGGGTCAACAACCCCAGGTTCCCCAGGGCCAAGCAAACGACGGCGGTGCGTCCAGCCTCAGCAACGGCCAGACCGACGGGCCAGGCGATACAGTAGAAGAAGACTACGAAGGCATTCTGATGCAGCGCAGCGCAGAGGGAACCCTACACGAGCTCGCCCGCGTCGACATTGACCGACTTCTTCATGGGCAAATCGCCGCCAGGGCAAAAGCTATGGAGGGAGGCGGCCTAATGCTGCCTCTCAAAGAAGCTGCCTCGCGCGCCGGACCGTCTGCAGTGCGGACCCGAGCCAAGGGCAAAGCCATCGCGGGGTATGATGGCGCAGATGAAGATGAGGATATTGATGACGAAGACGCCATCAACTCTGATCTGGATGATCCGGAAGATGACCATGATGAAGATGAGGTGGATGATGAGGGACTGGGGCACATTATGCTGTGCATGTACGACAAGGTTCAGCGCGTCAAGAACAAGTGGTATGTATTTTCTCATCTCTCTCTCTTCTCGTCAAAACAGACGCTCTTCTCCTCTTCATCTTAAATCTTAACGTATCCACTAATCGCCATTTTGTCCCATTAGGAAATGTACCCTCAAGGATGGTGTCCTCACCGTGAATGGCAAGGAATATGTCTTCCACAAAGCTACCGGTGAGTACGAGTGGTAGAATACAGAATTGCATCATGTCGTTGCTTGACGAACCCACAACGCAAACAGTATATGTTATCATTATTCTTTCTACATAAAAAATATAAACAGGTTGCTAGAATGGTTGGTCTGCCACCCATGGAAAGTTGAAGTAGACCTTTCCGCGGCTGTTGCTCTATACTACCTCTTTTAATTCAGTCCTGTTGTCTCCGTATCTCTTCTAGATATCTTTCTGCATCTTTCTCTCCCTCCCTCCCTCTCTCTCTCTCTCTCATGTCTTCTTTGTGTGTTATCTTTGTATGTACATGTCTTCGCTGTACTTTTAATTTCTCAAAATTTCTTACACAATAAACATGGGACTATCTGTCTTGGACCTAAATAATCCACCACATGGCTAGCTCTTTCTTCGTCTTCATTCGTTCCTCGTGAGAGCTCGCCACTTACTTCGCCGCTTCTACACCGAGCAATGAACAGGAACCTGTTACCTTGGAACTGACCGTCGGTCCGTCCTCAAAATTGTGTGTGCAGTATGCCCTGGACGAGGTCAGAGACAGGAGCCATTTTTCCCTCCTGGAGTCTCCATCTCTCGCTGGCGCGACGCGCGCTATTGAAAGGGCTTATGTCTCGCACGATACACCGCGAGGGATGTCTGTTGGAGATACGTAGAGATTTCAGACAGACCAAGTCTCGTGTAGGTAGAGAGCTACGCACATACTTATTACTGGATGTGCGGGCTGAAAGTACATAGTGTTGTGTGCTCAGGATAGAATTAGAACTTACCAAATAGCTGCGGCGTGCGCACTGCGTACTGCCAAGAGCCATCTGTCCTTCGGGCCGTTCAGTGTCTTATTTATTTGCCTTGGACGATGACCACGTTAGATGCATCATGCGATAGCTGCATGGACCGGAATTTCAAGCTTTCGAGCTACCGACGCAGGAAATGTGAGGTCGGAAGATGGTCCGATCTTTCCGGTCAGCGCCTTCGCCCGCCCGTGATCATTTGAAGCAATCACCCTGTATCGAGTGCTTGGCGTCGCGATGCCGACACGGAAGGCTCCAGTCTGGACAGCGATCATCTTTGTTTTCCACCGCACGGCGCATAACGAGCTGGGCCATACCTAGGTACATAGAAGCGGATTATGCACTCCCTATACTCATACTGACAGCTTGCAGGTGCTACAAAGTTCAAAAAACACAATTAAGCACAAAGAACCGATCGATCGGATGGAGTTTGGTTTGACAGGGATGAATCATGAATGAGGGACCTTGTAAGTTGTAACTTGTGTCGTTAATTTTTACGTGCTTTTTTCTGCCTTCCTGTGCATCATCAAGACGTAGGACGGTCATGAATCGTGTGCAATGAAACATCGGAAGTTTTAACCCTGGAGGAATCTCCACAATGCACATTCCTTCGGGCGGCCCGGCGACAAACTTTGTTCATTTTCGTTCTTGTATTCTGTACTCCGTAGACATTGAGAAATTCTCAGCACTTTGTCACCGCGAATTGGCCATATACCTGGAGGAAAGTTCAAAGTTGGCCAGACAACGAAGAGGATTTGCGAACACAACATTGGTTACGTTACTATATCTGAGTCGCCAGTCTTGAGAGATTTTGTGTTAATGTCGAAGCCGGATACCTACTCTTTACTCCACCGGCGTTCTCACGGCTTCATAATGGCGTTGAACTTGATTGAAAATCTTCACTGACTAGTCGCGAGTCTGACTGTTGGGCTTAGGAGGCTTTTTCTCGGCTACAGATCACGTCTTGGTCTATTCTCTCGGATTGCAATCGTCAAAGGGTGCCTGGATCAGCTACCAAAAAACTTTTAGTTCACAATGTTGCTTACCAACACTCTTGTGATAGATAATTGCCAACTTTGAAGTTTGAACTGCTGCTGTTGGCACCGAGAGCAGAAGAACGCCTTTGCTCCCCTGTACCACGTGTACATGCGCTTACATTGAGCTTTGAGCAAGCAACAAGGTAGGAAACAGGCATCATTGTATGCATCAGTCTACCTACTCAAAGTCTGTTGGTCAGCTCTTCACAGTTCTGATAAGCAGCTAAAGTTCAGAGTTCGGCTTCGCCGAAAGGGAAAGAATGCCGTCCGGAACTGTGGCGGAGCGGGTCAAAAGCCACGGAGGCCATGAAATCACGGGGGCCTTTTGTGACATACAGAAAGTTCTTTGAGCTAAATCTTTCTTTTCCATTGGTTATACTGGCCAGAATTGCTTTTTGAATCGACAATCGTGGTCTTAGACAGGCCGAGCACTCGGATTCAAAGGCCGGAAGTTTCGAGCATTGTAAATGTCTTGGTTCAACGGCGGGAAAGAAGGAAGGAAAAGTGAGCGGAGAAACCATGTTCGACCCTTGAGTCAGACGAAGCTAAGTCACAGATGAAGTCAAGCGCCTCGCGAGATTGGCAAGACGGATCGAAGTCACGGCAGATGGAGGGCGGCCATAACTTCGAGAGACGCCAATGGCTCCAGACTGGACCCGGTAAGACAACTCGAGACCACCGCTTCCGTACGTGGTATTAGACCCTAAGTGAATGCAGGTAAAAGGTCCGAAAAACATTTCATGCAGCATGCAGGTTGCAGCGCAGCCATTCAAGACAAGCCACCACGATTCGACGCCCAGCTCGAGCTGGTAGGTGTTAGGTACCTAGTGTAGGAGGTATGTACCTAATGTACGTAGCCTGTAGGGCAGTGTACCTCCTAGGCGCATGGAGGCAAAAAGCGGGCAGGGGGTGGTTCTAGTGTCCACATGAGGGGTGTGCTGGTCATGAGGACTTCTCCAGCGCGATCCAGCGCGATCTACTCCGTAGGTAGGTACCTAGCGCTTAGGGCGGACGGGCGGGAGGGAGCGCGGGCAGGAGCGCGGGCAAGCGAGGGGTGGCTTGCGGCTGCCTTCTTCGTCTGCAGGGATGGCGGTGGGATCGAATCGAGCTGATCATCAAAGTGGAAGTGGCAGAAAACCGTTGCTACCTACGGAGTAGGTACATAGGTATGTAGAGAGAAACAAGTTGACGTTCTTGGGTCTGCCCCGGCCACGTGGTCGCCCCTTTGCTGCAGTTCGCACCAACGGCGTCCAGATTGCTGGTCGTAATCCCGAGGGCTCTGAGCCTCCTGTCTGTCGCCTCCCGCCTCACTTCGTTCCGCCTCTCGAGTCTCGCATCTTGCTGCCCGATAATCTTTCTTTCCTAAGAGACCAAAGGTAGCCCAACGATCTATTCTGTACGATCACAACGACTTTATGGCATCGCTCGTGGTTACACAGAATCACAGATGCAGCCACCTACCTCCTAGGTACCAGGTACTGGGTTCGGGTTGAATGCCCTCCCCTGCATATGTATTCGACGTCTCCATTGGCTCTTACGTCTTCTGCGTCTCCCGTGTCCTCCTCAGCTACTACAACCTCACTCTGATACATACATAGCTCCCCACGGCTTTGGGGTGGCGCGCCGTCCTAACACCACTTCGCCAAAGATCAGCCTTGCGCGACATCAGCGGCAGTTATATGTCTGGCCAATGTCCTCTGACCTGTTGGTTCGTCCGAAATCGCCCCGCCTCGTCTTTTCAGGCAAAAGCAGGCGTCCAAGACAAAGGCAGGCGGCAAAGAGGCAGACTTCACCCCGTGCAGTCTCGATCAACGGAACGACATCCATCTCGCACACCTCTTATAATCTACACAACGACTTTTCCACGGACAGTGACGGACTCTACTTGTTGCTTTTGAGCAGAGCTCTCAAACTCGTTTATTTTGAAAGCCAATTATTAATTCCGGCAGGACGTTCGCTCCTCTTTGCTTGTCGAATCCGTCCCTAGTCGGCATCTTTTGCATTCAGCTCACCGTGAGCCGCGCTGCTGGCATTCGAATCACCGACGATACCGTTTGCGAACTTTCACGAATCCCGATCACTAGTAATTGCCGTGTCACAATCAACAACGTCGTGAGACCAGCCATCTGGCACGTTCCGAAGGAGCAGGCGCCAGATCCTGTCTTTAAGAAACCGACATCACTTCAATCTTGTAGCACTGTATTGTCGCGGAAGGATTTGACTGCTAGACGGCCGATTCCATAGCCTTTCCTCGCGATTGGCTTGAATTCGCACTTTGAGTGAACTGGGCTTCTTCGCTTACTTGCTCCCTGAGAACCCAACAAGCTTGACAAAGGCTGGGATACTGGTGTGTGTGTGTGACCTCGTCCGATTCTCTTCTCTTGGTTTCGTTCTCCCTTCAATATTGGCTTTCGTTTCCGATTTCACTGCAAAAGCCCCGTATACGCTGCTGTTCCAATTGCACACGTCGCTCGTCTCGGCGTCTGGGGCACTCGGACCCAGCATGATCTACGCATCGTGCCTACATGATACCGTGATAGAACCAGCTAACGGAGCCAAGGCGATTCCAATAAATGACACACTATTCGATTGAACCTAAAAGCAGAGTCTTTTCGTCCGTTTTCAACTATCTCGCATCTCCAAGTTTCACTGCGACGGATTTAGCGCTCCGTCCTTGACCTTTTATCAGTCCCTGTTCAGCTGACCAAATAAGAGAATATCGGACTCGTCAGACACGGACTCGTCAGACAACGTCTCGCTTCCCGCGTCTCCTTTCGAACTGGATCTTGTCAATGACGGACGGTCTTGCGATGGCAACAGAATCCAACATGGACGAAAACAGGTGGGTTGTGTCTTCGATTGAATTACAGCATGAGGACGTCTCCCAATAGGCCATTGGAATTGACAAGATATGTTTGCCGTAGCCAAAGGCGGCTTGACGGGTCCTGGTCCTACGGCCGCTTCTATGCCCCCGAGAGACCACGGAGGTACCTATATCCCATTGATGAGGTGCGTGATGTCGCAAATACCGACCTGTTCACACTCACATGTGTTCACACGGGCTAACCAAGTTCCAGACGGCTCTTGATGGCATGGACCTTTTTCACAAGTTCTTTCTCGAAGTAAAACTTGGTGCTCTATTTGGTTCTCCCTTAGAACTCGGCGGAACCCAGCCACTCCGCATAATTGATCTGGGGACTGGTACAGGCATATGGGCTTTTGATGTGTCAGAAGTCGCTGACAAGTATGTCTCATCTTGATTTCTTCTGTCGGCTGCTGTATGATGCGCATGACGCTGATCAGGGCAAAGAACGGACTCTCCAGTGGAGATTACGGCTGTGGACATGAACATGATCCAGCCGTCTAGGTATGTCACGTCGTCTGGCGTCTCCATTCTCTTGGCAGGTGAAACTGAGCTAACAGTTTCGTAGGATCCCTTCCGATGTTACGGTCCTTCGACTGGACATTGAACATCCCTCATGGGCGCCACTACAGAGAGACTGTAACCTGGTTCATATGCGACAGCTTAATGGCAGCGTCCGACCGATCCATTGGCTGGCCATCTATCGCAACGCGTTACAGTAAGGTCATGCTATTCCATCTCGTTCGCGAGGCAATTCCTAGAGACGCAAGCTTTTCATGCACCCAACTAACATGCGGCAGACACTTGAAGCCTGGTGGATTCATTGAACATGCCGAGATGGACTGGGCAACGCGGTGGGCTGGTCCCGCTCCGAAGGACTCGGCACTTGAGAAATGGTCCCAGGCTTTCCGACGCGGCATGTTCACTCTCGGTCGCAATGTCGATGTAGACGGACTTCAAGTTCGGACCACGCTGGCTAGCGCTGGCTTCTCCGGAATCCGAGAAACCACTACTCGTTGCTTCTTGAGTACGCATTTCTCGTCGCCAAAGATCAAGGTCGAGAAGTGGTTCAATGCTGCTCTCCGGCGCAATCTCCACGGCATGAGCTTGGTGCCCCTGATAGAGGGTCTGGGCTACACGCAAGAAGAAGTCGACAAGCTCTGCGACCAGGTCAAAGAAGAAATCGTTCACTGCAAGACTTCTGTCCACTTTGTGTTGTGAGTTCCTCTGTCCTCTGTTTCTTTTCGATTTGTCAACCTTTTTCAAGTGTACATGGGCAAGACTAACTCGGGCCAAACCAGGTTCACATGGACCGCACATAAGCCACACGCTGCGTAGCTGATCACTTGGCGTTTCGGCACTTTCAAACTCATGGAGAAGGGCATGGCATGGGGCTCATTTTGGCGGCTATCATGCTTTTCCCGGTATATCATGCAATGCTCTGGAATTTCGGCGCTGACGTTTTGGAGGCACTCGAAAACTGTGATGCACTGGAGTTTTTACCCTTTTGAACCTTTTTCTATCAACTTTCATTGTATATATATAATATGCCTATTCTTTTTTTGGATTTATATGCCTTGTTTCTTCTCTTTTTGGATATTCTCATCTTTTTCATTGAATCTTATTATCTTGATACACGAAAGATCAAGTTTCCATCCAGCCTCGACATGATTGAGTTCGCACTTTCAGGTTCGTGCACTGACATGAACAAAATGTATGGCCAGGGTCTGGCCTTATTGGATCAAAACGGCAGCGACCTAGGTATATTGCACTCAATCCGCTTAATCATAGATTCACGTGCGTGATGATAGTAGTACCGTGTCCGGCGTGGACTTTTCTCTTTGTTCCTTTCTTCCCCCCTCTCTTTGTTTCTCTGTTTCATATCTTGTTTGTGCCAAACGTGTGAGGACGGCCAAGTACACACATATCTGCCTACCGTGTCTTGCCATGTCACAGGGCTCCCAAAACAATAGGTTCAGCATGGGTAAATGAGAAACCATCTTGACCAGTTTCTTCCCCTTGTCTGGCTCGCGAACTCAACGGACGGTGCCAGCGGCGAAATATGGAGAACTGCTATGGTATATATGCATACTCTGATGTACAACAACAATAACAACCTTACACAGAAAAAGAAAAAAAGAAGCAAGGTTTCTCATCAAAAAAACAAAAACAAAAACAAAAACTCCCCAGAGAGGTGCTTTTCTGCCAACCGCTGGGCGCGCTCCATGTGCTCAGTCTGGTCACCAACCTTCGCTCAATCACGCCGAGGAGCCGACGAAAGGGAAAAAAAGAGGCGCGAGAATACGAACCAGACGCCGACGCATCATGTCTCCTCCCCTAAATCTATGTTGCGTCCCCCCTCTCGTCCCCTCCCATTCCGTTCTCTAGCCATTAACAGTGGTCGTCCGATTGCCCAACAACGTACGTTGTCTCTCCTCAGTGACAGATCGATGACAAAGATCTTCCGAGCTCTTTTCCCCTCTTTTTGTTGATTCCTTCCTCCTCACGTGCTCCTCACCCCCCCGTTTTTCGTCTTACAACTACACATGGCTTTTTGGATACAATCGAATCGCTTTAGTGGTGGCTGGCCGGCTCGCCGTGGTATCCAACAAGCTTGAAGCGGCCAAGCATCTCACCAACAGTGAAGAAGCCAACGCACTGAAGCCCAATGACGGTGCCAGTCGCAAGCCTAGCCTTCAGAGGCTCGGTTCCGTGCTCGAGAATCTCCTCGCGGGCATTCTGAAGTATGGCCCGAGGAGACGGGAACAAGGTACGGTTCAGGGCAGACCTCCACAGGCCCCGATAGACGGCCTGGAAGGCGGAGATGGAGCTGTCAAGGCATCGAGAAACAAACATTAGTACTACGAGTCAACGAACGGAGTGACTAGGTATTTCTCTCTGCGTGCGTGTGTGTGTGTGTGTGTGTTTTCCCACTTACGGAGGGCTCATTCTCTGGCCGTGGTAGACCATCTTAGCAACCTCGGCGGTAACTTTGGAGTAGTACACCACAAAGGGGGTTTGACCTGCGCGCGCGCCCAACACGTTAACAATCAAAGCCCGGTTCTCTCATCAGAAAGCGCAATTGGCCTTCTGAGAAAAGTGCCGCCCTCATGTTCCGGTATATGCCACTCACGCTCAATAAAAGCAATCACGCGCCCGGTTCGGCCTCCAATCTTGCTCAATGCCTGGCCGAGGCCTCGCGCGGCGCCACCTGCAGCGCCGACGA
Source organism: Claviceps quebecensis (assembly GCA_004016085.1). Classification (NCBI taxonomy): domain Eukaryota; kingdom Fungi; phylum Ascomycota; class Sordariomycetes; order Hypocreales; family Clavicipitaceae; genus Claviceps; species Claviceps quebecensis. The sequence continues at coordinate 28,606 of QEQW01000082.1, forward strand.
CGCGCGAAAGACCATCCTGGGCCTTGGAGGCGACTTCCTTGGTACCCTCGGCGGCTTTGCTAGTGGCGGTGCTCTCGAAGCGGCGGGAGGCCATTCGCAAGGCCGGTGAGCGGAGCATGGGGCGCGCGAGCGACATGACCATTGTGTCGAGGTTCGGGGGTTTCTTGTGATGAGCGAGCACGGGAGAAGACGGCACGGCGGATGGTGCTTTGTGTGGATAGGTGTCGTGGGCGGAAGATTCGGAGATGATGCGATGGTTTCTGGTGCGGATTGAGGGAGTGCGAGATGGACAATTGATGGTGGGTTTGCGGTCCTTGGTTCGGTTGGTTTGCTGCTGCTGCTGGAGGAAAGGGAAAAAAACGCTCGGGAGAAAGTCGTGGACATGGTTCTCCCCGTTCCGTTGAGGGGGGGGGCAGCGATAGCATTGATTGGTGGATGCGAATGCCGCGCTAGGCCGTATGGGGGCCACCCAGCGTTACCTGCACTGTACTCCGTACGGTACCGTAGGGGTACACAGGCACCTACATACGGAGTACACAAGCAGCATTGTTCCTGAATCCCGTCTCTTGACTTCCCGCTGTCACTACTCCGTAGGTATGGAAGCAGTCGACGCCGAACGGTGGACTCTTTGTGTCCACTGTCAAGCATTTTATTCTCATAAACATCTCGTTCGGTTATTGAGTGAAACAGCAAGACTATCTAACAAGAAATTCTATTGGCCGATCCGTGCTATGCCTCTCCGTACGCCCAATGCAAAACTTTATCCCTCAGTTGGCCTTTCCTGACCCTTTACTTTATAGCCTCTTCATGTTCATCTCATCAATTGTACAATCCGCGTCCCTCTACAATTCGATTCCCAATTACTCAAGATATGCTGATGCATGAACGATCAATGCGAAATTGACTCCCCTCAGCAGTTAGTTACCTATTGCTGCTTACTCAAGAGTCGAGACTCTGGATCTGGACCTTGATGGCTCCGCTCGTGGGGTCCGCCGACGTCTCAAAAGCCTTGACCGCGTCTTCCAGCTTGAATCGGTGCGTCACTAATCTCGACATGTCGATGATGCCACTCTCGACCAGACGAATGGCCCGGGGCCAGGTGTTGCAGTATCGATACTGAAGCTGGATGTCGACCTCTCGCACACTGGCGCGCATAAACGCAATGTTGATTTCGTTCCTGCCAACGCCAATGATGAAGACCTTGCCGCCAAACTTGGTAGCCCAGATGGCGGCATTGATGCTGCTCTCCACGCCGGTGCACTCCATTGTCAGCGCAGGCTCGATGCCACCGAATGATTCCACAATAGCCTTGGCTGTGTCTTCGGCCGAACCGCGTTCGATCTTGTGCGTGATGACGCGGGGACAGAGCTCCTTGGCAAACGCAAGCCGGCTTTCCGAGATGTCGGTGATGACCAGAGGGCTGGCACCGCCGGCGGCACAGCAGAGTAAGGAAATCAGTCCAATGGGTCCGGCACCGCAGATCAGGACAGGGTCACCAAGCTGCATCTTGGCTCTTTGCATTCCCGCGAGAGCCACGCTCAGAGGCTCCAGCATGGATCCGTTCTCATAGGACATGTTGCCGATCTTGTGACACCAGACGGCCGGATGGTTGACATAGCGCCGCAGGAGGCCATCAACGGGCGGCGTGGACAAGAACTGGACTTTTTCGCAGCCATTGTAGCGTCCTGTCAGGCAGGGCTCGCAGGCGTTGCATATGACATTGGGCTCGACCGCGACGCGATCGCCAACTTGAAGATCTGTGACCGAGGGGTGTACCGCAATCACGTCGCCTGCTGACTCGTGGCCGAGGATATGATCGCCTGTTACCACCATGGGACCAATGCACCCGGCATGCCAGAAGTGGACGTCGGACCTGGAGTAGCGTGCGTGTTAGCCTTTTTTTTTCTACATATGTATGTACGTACGCACTCACAACTCTCTCGGTCGTGGCGCATCAATCTCCTCTTCCAGAAGTAGCGGAACACGCCGGACAGAGTCATCATCTTACCCGCAAATGCCAGTGCTGCGAATGGCAATGGTCACCTCGCCGGGCTTCAAATCAGATCCTGCAGCGACACTCTCTGCCGTCGGCTCAGCAGCACTGATCCACAAGTCATGGTTGGGATTGGTGTATACGCCAATGTTGGGCTTGAGAGATGACTTGGCGGACGAAACCGGTGTTTCTGCCTGCGCGGCTGCGGGCGCCATGTCTCCGGCACGGGACGGGGCAAAGGTATTTGTAAGACGAGGTTTGCTTTGTCGGGTTGAGAACACAGAAGAACAGCCCAGCAGTGCTGTGAAGCGTATGTATCGCGATTATGGGTTACTAAGAGTGACGAGAAAGATGTCCAAAAAAAAAAAAAAGAAAAAGAACCCTTCCTTCATCAAGGACAACGTTCCGGACGGTAACCTTTATTCAATCCCGAGGCCCTACCTAACCTACCTAGGTATGTACATTAGGGAGATAGCCCTACTGCCCCGCGCTTTGTGTTCCCAAGACGGCAGCAGCCAGCTTTATTAAGAGGTCCCGACTACCTAGCGCGCCAATCACAGGGCCTGACCAGAGCGCATTCTGAACGCAAAGGGCCTGTGGATCGGCTCATGCCGTTCTTCTAATTCCAGACTCATCTCCCTCCCCCACTCAATTGAGGGCAAAGATCCCCCCATGGGCCATGGTAATGTTTTGTCCTTTGCTGTAGCCTGTCGGCCATCCAGCGTCAGGTGATGACATTCTCAATTTTTGCCATTAGGCGCAATTGCGAACAATCGCCAGCCAGCCTCAGCCGCGCCAATAAGAGAGGCCCCCCGCTTGGAGGTCCGTCGTCCGTTTCCCCGCATCATGATCATCATGCATTGCAATGGGGACCCGCGGCGGCAAAGGGCAAAGGTCTGCCTCCGCGCGTTTGCAAGGTATCCGCTACATAGTACAGCCTACATACCTACCTACAGTACATGTAGTAACATACCTATGTACAGTATGTACTATGTATGTAAATTTACCTACCCGCCATCCGAAGACGTTGAAAACTTGAAGAAGTTAGACATAAAAAGTCACGTGGCGAACTGTACCTATGCACTTCTCAATTTGCCTGAAGCAATCACCTCCAACTTGCCTTGAAGTTGACAAGTTTGGGGCAGGGGCTTCATCCCAAGTCCTGTGGGCTGGCAGTGGGATGGCCCGGAGGGATCCTCAGTCGCGCACATCTCACATCTTCTTCTTCTCCTGCTCTCCTACCTACTGTCCGTCAATACGACCGTCCAATTACGCCACAATCACAAGATGGACAATTCATAGGTACATACTACCTCCTACCCCGGGGGTAGATTACTCCGTAAGCAGTGATCATGCCAGAAGGCTAATTTGTAGCAGTATTGGAAATGGCATGTGAATCATGACTCTTTTGCATCACTGCTAGATTCCGTTGTACGTCTACGGTCTACGATGACCGATTCTGTATGCAAAGGACCAGTCGGAATTTGGCTCTGTTGCTGTTGGTAAGTATGTACATACCAGTTCACTTGCACATCACCTTCGGTGTGCCAAGATGCAGCGCGTATATGTACCTTAGTCTATTTCTAGCTAGATTGATGCTGGCCTGGTCTGCTCGGCTCGAATCCCGTCAGCCAAGTTGCCCGTCGCCGTAGTCGTAACTTCGTAAATTTGCGCCAAGAGGTAAGCCACTGCTCTCTATCCGAAAGAGCCCGTCTGTAAAGCCAACACCGAAAAGAGGGGTTGGAGACAAAACACCAAATCCACCATGTCCAAGGCCCTATCCCATTGATATAAAAGAGAAGAAAATTAAACAAAAAATAATGACGCCGCAACTATGCCTGTTTCCGAGTGATGAAAGTTGAAGCTGAGTTGGCATCTAATAGCGTGCCCGACACGATTGCCAGTATGTCGAATCAGCCAACCGAGACAACCACATCGCCTTTGCAAGTGCCATATGAGCAACACGCCGAAGCATCCAAGACGCCCTTGAGAATCGCATCAACCTTGAGCTAGAAAGCGCATCAGTCTACGGCACGAAAGATGCTTGGCCATTCTAGCCATAGGTCATCATGGTCAGGATTTCCGTCAAAGACTTACCGCCGGACATGGCCCCGACGGGCCGACTGGGGCCGCAACAACCATAGCAGGCAAAGAGACTAGAGCAGCGGCGAGAATAGACACGAGCTTCATGATTGATGGCGGCACGAGAGGAGGGGGAGATTGAAAAAGGTTCGACGCGGTGACGTGTAATTGTGACTCTTTGGACGGCAAGACTTTTGTAAGGCGACTCTGTTTGGTAGACCAAAGGAAATCGGGAACAGAATAGAAGATGGTCTTATGAACGAGAGACGAGAGAAAAGGGGGAAAAGTCAAATGGAAGAAGGGCCGAGCTTTCAGTACGCAGCGGCAGTGGGCAGGAACTGAAGAAGCAGAAGCAGCAGGAAGGAGCCCTCGGGGTTTGGCCTATGAATTGTCCTGGAAGAGCAGCAGCCCACCTGCGAAGGTTGCAACAGGAAGGAGGCACAAATCGAGAGACAAGAAATCCGTCAACGCAGAGGACATGTAACAGTGTAAGTTGTAACACAAGACCACAAGTTGGTAGAGAGTGCGCCAAGAAGTTTGGAGGGGGGGGTTTTAGGTACAGTAGTTGGGCACACCAGATGGTTCCTGCATGCAGCCACGCGCAGATTTATTATGAAAGCTCTCAGAAACTCTTTTGCACCGGCAATCCAATAATGATATTATGGCCAAAAATAACGCGCAAATTGTTAAAAGCCTTTGCCAGAGTTTATACCTATACCCAATATACCCATACCATTCGTAGCAGGGCAAGGGGGTGCGCTACTATGTAATAATACGATTACGGAGAGAAGGCACCCTGCAAAGAGAGGGGTCTACGGATACATTTTCACTCCACTTCTCGTCAGACATATGTACCACCTCAGCCAGGACTTGGGTATACGGAGTAAGAGGTACGATACCTAAGAAACGAAAAGATGCAACAAGTGAGCGAGGCTAAGAATTTATTGCATTGTATCGAATGCTTTATTAGAGGTCCTGTTGCCACACAGCGTGTAACGTCAACAAGCTGTGGAAGCAAACATGCCAAACAGGTCCCCTGGGCCCTCAGATTGCCCTGCATCTCCCTTGACTACTACGCCCTTGTCTTACTGCCCGACAGTCAAATCTCCCCTCTCTTGGCGCAATCGTGTGTCGTGACAGTAACAACGTCAGCGACTTTTATGAGTTGTGATTCAATACTTGGACGCCACAAGACGTCAATGCGACAGCCGTTTTCAGCGCCATGTCGTGTTTTATACGAGGGCCCATGACCGCGCCACATCGCCTCGTTCCGGCCAACCCCTGGACAAGGGTCGACTCCTACATTAGGTATGTACCTAGGTAGAGACTCAGGGAAGGGTAGGAAATATTGTGCTGCAATATGTACCTAACCTACCTAGGTATGTATCTGACGTCGAATCGTGTGGCTTTCGCGTCTTGATGCTTTTTTCGTCGGACAATTGCTGCCGCGGCGCAGGACAAGATCCAAAGATGCGATGACCCCTGTTGCAGAATCGTCCTTGCTGGAGGGTAAATGCCAAATGCAGTACGGAGTACCTATGTATCAATTCTTATGCAAATTGCTTCGCTTCTTCTTCTACCGTCCTTCTACTTTTGTCCTCCCCGAGGTACCTACGAGTCACGACATGTCGTCCCGCTGCGCGCATCAACATGTTGTACTCGTAACTCGCCATACCTCGACCCCAACGCCGCCCAGAACAATCTGGCTCGCCTGCCCCGGGTCTGGACAAATGATAGCGACATCGCCCGGGTCTGCCACGCCGCTGCTCATACATGCCGCCAGGGAGACTCGCACGTCTCGAGCCTTGTGTGCGGAGATGCGCCATACCTTGACGCGCTGGTCGTTGCTGACACTCACAGCGAGTGTCTCCTCGGGACCCTGATCGAGCTGGCGACGATGATGCACCGCAGGAAGCAGTGCAACACCGTTGACGGCCGCGGTGTGTGCTTTGCGGATGATTACTCGTGATACGAGTTCGTAGCTTGTGCGTCTTTCTGTGCCTGTGCCTGTCCCGCTCTGTATCTCGGCAATCTGCACGAACCCGAGCGCATTGTCGTCACCCCCCGTCACGACGCGAATCTGTATCCCATCCCTGCTCATATCAAGGCTCTTGATACTGCTCTGGTGCACCACATACGCCGCTTCCAACGAATAAGTCTGCGCTCCAGCCTCTCCATCCAGATACGCTCCTCCCCAGAGCGCCAAGTGCCCATCCGTAGAAGCCGTCAAGACATGAAGCTCCGTACCATTCCCGCTCCCATCTCCCACATCCTCAGATGGCCCAGAATCCCCGAATCCAAGATGCCGCAACTGCGTAATACACGCACCAGTATACCTCCCCTCGGCAAGTAACCTAAACGACCCCGACCCCCCACCACACTCATACTCATACGTCTTCAACGACGAATTCGAAAACGCCAACGTCACAACCATCCTACCTCGTCCTTCTCGCCGCCCTGCACCTACAGGGGCTCCCGCCCACGAAACATCAAAGTCCAAGATTCGCAAATCCCCCACAGGACTCTTCTCCGCAAACACACCCTCGCACACAACCGCCAGCCCCGCATACGCCGATCCATCACCCAGCCTCCTCACCCGCCACACAAAGAACTCTTCGTTCCCGGCACTGCTGAAGAGGTACTCGTCTCCGAACCATTGCAACTTCTGCAGTCCCGTGACATGAGCCTTGATGCACGCCATGTTGCGCATCGTCGCTCGTCCACCATATCCCCTCCTCTCCTCCCCACTCTCCTCTTCTTCTTCTTCGTCCTCCCCGGTCCCCTTTCCGGTCCCCCTCCCGGCGGGCATACATTCCCATATCCGAATCGAGGTATCCTCCGCCCCCGACGCAACAAATCTCTTATTCGCACTCAGTGCCCGAACTTCCCTCCCGTGAGTCCCCCGCCGGACTGTCCGATACGGAACATCCATCTGGGAGGAGATGCATAGTTTCGAGGTACGCGTGTACGCAAATCTATACCGGTGGGGTTCTGCACGAGGATCATGCTGCAGACGGAACGTGCGGTGTGCGCCGCCGCAGTTTATGGTGGCGAGTTCTTCGCCTGTGGATTCGTTCCAGATGATGAAGTCTTTGCTGCGGAAGCCGTAGAGGATGAGTTCGGGGGTGGAGGTGGAGGTGGAGGTGGTGAACCAGGCGCCTTCGATCATAGGGCCGAAGGGGGGGCTTGTTTCGTGGATGAGTGTGAGAGAGGGGGTGGACTGAGGGGGGTGTAGTGGTCGGTCGATGTGGTAGATTCTGTATTTGCTGTCGCGGCTGGTGGTGAGGATGTAGGGACATGATGGGGCGGTGGTGACTGGGAGTTTCTTTGTCGCTGTGGGGAGGGGCACGATGGTGGTGATGGCGTCGCGGGAGCGTGTCGCGGCCTCTAGGATGGGTTGCCAGGTGTGGCCTTCGTGGCGTGTGAGGAGTGCTATGTAGCCGTGGCGGGAGCCTAGGATGATGAGGTCGTCGAGCCTTGTAGCAGAGACGGCTACGAACCGCGCATCAAGACCTGTAAGAAGTTCCCTTTGATTGACTTCGCCGGAGGAGGTGAGTGATAGGAGATGCGAGGAGGATGATCCGTGGATGTGGACTAGGATACTGATGAACTGCTGATCGCTGCTGGAGAGCTGGTTGATCTCGGTGATTCGGCCGGGTACTTCTGCTGCACACACGAGGCGGTACTGCGTAGATTGATCTCGATCGTGGTCGTGATCGTGGTCTGAGTCTGAGTCGGGGACTTGATGCTGCTGATGGTGATGGAAATAATACACCTTCCCATTCGTCGTCCCAATAACAGCCGCGCCATCATGTCCATGCATTGCGCGTAAGACATAACACCGTTTCAAATCCTGCACAATACTCTCGTCCTCCCCTGCAACAACAACAACAACCTCTGCCCACGTCCTCGCCAGCAGGTCCCCCACGAACAGGCGTCCCGCGTTCGTAACAGCGAGCATCTGATTCTCCGACAGAAAGTCGTACCGGCTGAACGTCTCACGAGAGGACAAGGACTCCCCTTTTCCAGCGCCCTGCCCAAGCGCATCAGACACATCAAGGGCCATAAAGACAGGTCCGGATGACTGCACCCCATTGCCGTGTAGAGCCTGTTCTCGAATCGCACTGATCTTGCCATCTGCGCCGCCGGTCAGAATATCCACCCCTCCTCCCTGGGCGTGGACATCGAGAGCCCTCGCCCAGATATGTTTCCCATGATGAAGCGCATAGGTATGCTGATGAGTTAACTGCCCCGTCAGATGATCCGTCGTAGAGGCCTCCCGCGGGTCAAGCGCCAACCTCCAGCGCTGGGTAGTCGAGTCCTCCCCAAAAGAGTAAACACAAAGCGCATCCCCATCAAGCACGCATTCCGCCTCGGAGGAAGAATCCAGCGCAAATCTCACACCCCAAATACGCGACGCGTGGCCCATTCCCACCGCCACAGGACGAGCTTCCCCTTCTTCAGAATCAACCTGCAGAGCATCGTACGTCTGCGCGGCTTTGAATCCCGTGTCCTGTGCGATTTCATCGCACTGATTCCCCTCATGGGTTGAAGAAGCCGTCGCCGCCACTGCTGTTGCTGCATCGCCATCAAGACTGATATCCCAGATCCGAATCGTCCTATCATCGCTACAGCTCGCCAGGAGGCGCCTCCTCGTCCCATCCCGCAAGACCAGCGGCGCCGAAACATCCACCCCATAAATGGACCCTTCATGCCCGCGCAACACAAACGCCATGGCATGCGCATCCTCCGCAATGGAATACCTCCAGACTAAAACATCGCCAAAGACAGTCCCCGCTGCGATGAGGACCCGCGATGCAGACTCCCAGAGGAGGTGCGCGGCATACAGCATCGGTCTAGACGGCGAGGCGATATTTCCGAGCACCACGGTTCCTTGCTTGCCTGGGTTGTTCGAAGGGTGGTATCTCAGCACGACGACTTCGTTGTGCGCCGTGGCGAGGACTGCGTCGTCGACACAGAAGGGCGAGAGGGCGGCATCATAGATCCAGTCTGGTGCTGTGGTCGTTGCTAGGAGGACTGGTGGGTGGCCCTCTGTGAGAGATGCCCCGTCCAGGAGGGCGATTTGGCTGGCGCCCCAGAGGAGAAGCCTGGGGCCTTGAACGCGGATCCCGTGGATGGGCTGGTCCTCGAAGATGGGGAGCGTGAATAGGGGCTCTTGGAGGGGGGGTTGCGCGTCTGGATAGATGGCTAGTTCGCCATCTTGGCCGGCTAGGAAGTACCTGGTGCCCGAGGGGGTGGTGAAGAAGGCAACGGATGTGATGGGGACTTGGGCGAGTTGTCGTTGGAGCGTGATGCCGCGCCTCTGCGAGGGGACATTGTCAGTTTGTTTCTTTGAGCAAGGCTGCTGACTGCTGTTGCGCTTGTGACTCCGTGAGAATTGGCAATGGAGGGGCAGATGAAGCGTGGCGGGGCAGAATGGGTTGGTTATATTATAGAGAGCGCATTACCGGAGGGGTTGCCGATGCCATTGTCACAAGGCAAGTGTTATGTTAGGTAGATAGGGATCAAGAAAGCCATTGGAGAGGATAGGCAAATTGGCCAATTGGAACTTGGGGCCAATTGATTATTGGTGTGTGTTGTGTCGTTGAATGTTAGAGAGGAGCCGCTGGTACCAGCTGGTATGTCGTGAAAATTTCACCCGCCCCCGGCTTCCCGACTCCCGAGTGGCAGAGACCCGTCACCCAGCGGACTATGTACCTAACGCTTTTTACGCCTATGCAACGTTTCACAAAAACAAACACGCGACCTTCACAGCGCGCACAGGGAGTCGTATGAAAAAGTAATCATTGAGCGTTTATCTATCATGACCACATCATGCATCACATCGATGCCCCATTGTTCGTTATATGGGGTATGACAACCGTTGCCCGTGCACCCATTCCCGCCTTCTTGTTCCCGGATTCGCTACAGAACCAATCGTTACAGACTTCCCGTCTATGAGATCTCCAAAACGCCAGGGAGGTGTATAACCCCGTGATCCAGACAGACTGAAAGCAAAGGCGGCCGTGGGCGCTCCGATATCGATCGAAAAGGCACAGGCCTGCGAACCCCCCACGCAAAAGGAAATTGAGTACAAAAGTGAAAGACAATCAAGGGAAAGATTGAAGAAGAATGGAAAAGAAGACAAGAATAGAAAAGAAATAGGATGAGAACAAGGTGCCGAAGCTTTTTGAATAACTTTCAGAACTTCATCACGACCAGCTCTCTTGTGCATAATAGCAAATAAGCCGATGCAAGAGCCAAATCACGCCCGGTGCGAGTACGGCTCATACGCCATATCCGCCCTCCCCTGAGCAGCCGCATGCCGCGGACCAGACGAATACCCCGCATGAGCCTGATTAGGATCATAATACGCAGGATGCCCGCTCTGCCCGCCCGTCATCTCCACGCGATGATCGCTAATGGGCTTATACGCCCCCGTCGGCAACAACTTCTCCCCATCCGCAAGGTCCTTGCTGCGCTTCTGGCGCCTCTCCGGCTTACAGCAGCAAACGGTAAAGATCCAGAACAGGCCCGAGACGATGGCGAAGAGAGCGGCAATCCAGACCGTGGCGAGGAAACGACCCCCAACGTGGCCCTCAACGCCGTAGTACTTGGCTGAGCTCTCGACTGCGCCTATCACGACGGTGGCCATGGCGGTGGCCATTCCTGCGGCTACACCCACGAGGATGCCTGTGACGCCGCTGAGAAGCCAGGTCAGGCAGGATACTGCGCGGGAACACATGGCGAAGATGCCGACGACGAGTTGTAGTCCGAGAGCCACGAGGGCGATGATGAAGGCCACTTCGGTCCACTTTGTTACGGTGCGGAAGGTCCGTAGCGCTGCTTCCATCTCGTGGGGTAGCTCAATCTTCAGACCGGTTGTTGAGTTGAGTGTCTCGATGACGCTGGCGTTGAGGGCTGTAGCGGCCCAGTCGAAGCTGGCTTTGGTGCACTGTCGTTGGCCATCGCGGGTGGTGGAGCAGTAGCCCCAGAGGTTGACGTCGTATGTGTCGGCTAAGTTGAGATCAGCTGCTGTGATGTTGTCGGTTTTGAGGTCGCGGAGGCTGAGACCGGCTTTGCCTGCGAGATGGGCGGCATCGACGGGACTGATGCTTAGGTTTCGGGTGTCGAGCTGGAACATCCATAGCTGGTTGTGGGCGACGCCGGAGAGGGTGGCGATGAGGAGAGCGATGATGGAGGCGATGGTGAGGGCGAGGGGGAGGCCGACGCAGAAAAAGCGGCCGACACCCATGATTGCGGGTGTATGTTTTTTTTTTTGTGATTACTTTTGTTGTTGCTGTTGCTGTTGCTGTTGCTGCTGCTGCTGCTGCCGTTGCTTTGGTCGTCTGTTGATATGTAAGGCGACAGCGACTGAGATGGAGATGCAATATCACCCGTCTGCGTTGAAGAAAGCGAGAAAGAAGAGATACGCGATCAATCACAAATCTCCTCGAAACAAGACATAGAATGATGGAGAACGAAGGGAGATGTGAGATGGGCATGACTGTGACACTGCCCTCCCTTGTGTAGGGCCGGGGCACGTTATATAAGACGGGACGGCATGTTCAGCTTCGCTCTCAAACACATGGATGGCCACGGTCCACGGAGTACATACAAGAGGCTGGGGATGGGCTGGGGCTGGTTGGTTGGCCGAGTTGGCCGTTGTTGTAGGTACCTGGTACTCCGTACATACGTAACAACTTGTGTTGGCTGCGCATAACGCAAGTGGCGCAGTTGGTCAGAACAAGCAAAGATGGAGCTGCCGCAGCCCCTGATTCGGCGCAGTATCCTTGCACAGCCGCACCGGCATGTCGACAGGGGAAGTTGGGTGTATCGGTGACTCGACGGTGAGTGCCTTGAAAATCTGAATGCACTGACGCCATCCGCGTTCCAACGCCACCTGCAGCTCTTTTTAAGTTGCGAAGTAAAGATACATATATGTACGGAGTACTCTGTATGGGCGAATTATTGCAGTCTGTTGTCTGTCGTGTCGGGACCGACCCCTCATGGTTACAACGACACGTTACGTCATCATTTGCATCGTCAGCTCAAACACGCGCGGCGCATCAGCCTCGCGCGAATCCTGGGGTCCATTGTGGATGTGGACGCGCAACTCGCGGCGCAAGACACTGTTGGAACTTGGGAGTAGACAGACGACGCACGGGATGGGCGCAGGGGTCGCGACGATTCCCCGGCAACAGCTCCCCCCGTGATGACAAGCCTCTTTACTACTCCGTATGTATGTACCTACAGTATTACGGAGTTAAATAAGCCTTGGTCTGTGTGATGTCACAGTTCTGAACTTCTGTCTGTGCTCTGCTTCTCCGAAACCTGCGCATAAACTGAGCCCGGCAACCGCATGATTCGTGAATTGTGGCAGTCCAACCCGCCTTCGAGTAACGTGGACTGGAGTCACTGGACCCGTCGTTTCATCAGTTGCTAACTTGCTCCTCTTTGCCATTTGGGTGTCTGATTTTTAACTTTTCAAAAACGGTCCACGGTGTGCCGGAGGAGGGGCTCTTTGGATCTGCAAAATTCTGCCTTGCTCTTCTGAGAGCTGCCTCGCCACGGTTGCCGTGGTGCTGCCTGCATTGTTCGCCTTGAAGCTTCCCGCACACACAGCCATCGTTAGCTTGGACGACCTCCTAAATATAGAAGCAATTCTCGAAGGCCAAGTCCACCCCAACAGAATATGTACCTAAATATGTAGGTACATACATATTGTCTTGCCATTTCCCATCAACCTGCGAACCAAGCCGACTACAGAGTACCTCTGTAGAGAGCACTCGGCAAAGCTATCATCCATCGCAGGTTTGGTTCGTTGGCTAACGACAACCGGTACTCGTCAAGTCAGTAGAGTGCACTCAACGCGATGAGCATATGTTGCCCTCCTTGTTTACTCCATAGATAGGTAGGTACATATTACTGCCGGGTGGAAATTGCTGGTTCGTGCTCTGCGCCACCAAAGTGTTCTCGTATAGGTACGGAGTATGTACATACGGTAACCCACCAAAGCCGTCCCCCCGAAGAGAAACGAACGGCAAGATATCTTGCATCGCGGCACTTGACATTCCGTTCCACAATCGAAGGCCGCTTCGTCTCCACTGTTATATTGGTCAGCTTGGCGGCCGACCTCAACTCCAGCTTGTTCGATGTAGTCAACTAAAAAGCGCGTGGCACGGTTATTACGACCATCTTGTGTCAACATTCGCAGGTGCATAGTTAGCTGGGTCAATTTCCCCGGGATTCCTCTTCTAGAACTTCCTCGCTTGACGTATCATAACCACGGCTGTCTGGCACGTTGTTGTCATAGACGATGATCGCTGTCATTGGATGCCATAATCGCGTTGCATTCAGTGTCGTTGATGGGCCCTAACATTGAACTGACATCCCTCAGCGCATGAGTGCATAATTGTTTGAGGGAATAGATATAGCTCTGCGCGGAATCGCGGATTGAGATTGCGTGGTGAGCATCGCTGGGGTCGAATTATCGTGTCGACATAACATTGGTGCTCATGGCGTTGTGGCGCATCCAACTTTCCTTGTTGACGACACTCATGCTGTGCTACACCACTTACATAGCCATGGCACGTGAAAATGCATTGTCATGGGGACAACACATGGCGAATTTAGGCGATCTCCCAAGTCTCATAATGTTTGACCCAGACAAACGGGATACCTAGTAACATCGACTGCACCGGGACCGACCAGGTCATTACTCCGTATGTCGGGTCTTCCCCGAGTTCGACCGCGATCTTCAGTGATGCAGCGCCTGCCAAGATTAGCGAGATTCTCGAATGGGCATTATGTACCTGTCCAATGTGTATGATATGCATGTAATGGAAACGAAGGCTGAGCGATGTAACCATGCCCGCATGCAGTGTCAGAAGTCGTGGGGTTTACAGTCATACTCGTGAGTCGTGGCATAGCAAACTTTGTCCCTCGCCAAAAGATGCGGCTCGCGGCACACAACTTCGAGTGTCTCTAATGAGTCAGATGGACGAGTGTGTCTCCGGCGTCCTGGTTATGTAGGTATGTAGCATAATGTAGGTACCTAGGAGGTAGGTACATAGGTAGGCAGGTAGGTATACCGTATGTGTATGTATGTCAAGGTATGTATGTAGGTAGCTGAGATCGTCAACGGGGGGCATCAAATCAGCAATAGACATGGATGCTCAGAGTATTGACAGACCCCGCATTTAGGTCCTCACGTCGCAGCCCAACGTACGGGGTAATCTTTCTGATCGTTATTATCGTTGTTGATGTTGTATTTCACCCAGGGACAGGGAAGATGCTTTGAGGAAGAAAACAGAATAGGTACGACGAGGGGGAAAACTTAAAAGGCATTTCGAAGGTGATTAGGTAGGTATATATCCACGGTCAAGCAGCCGCGTGAAGGGGAGGGAGGAATGGAAAACACCATGAATGGTACATATCTCGATGATGATTGCACCCGATACAACGAGTCATGGATGCGCGGATGCACCAAGACTTCTTGAGCAACAAGTTACAAGTCCAAACTTCACTTCAGACTTCAGACTTCAGACCGTGGGATCTTCAGACTTTGGCGGGTGGAGCCGGGATCCAGACTTTCATTGTGGGACTGCGGGGTCTGGACTCTGCAGTTGCCACTGGCCAGTCACCACTGACCAGTGCACTGTGCAGCATTCTGTGTCGCAATCTGCGTCGCACATCGCCTTCGTCGTGAACTCGTGACTCTGTTCGAGATCAAAGATGTTCCAATGTTCCATCAAAGACGTACTTGTTCCTATCAGGTTTCATCGAGATAATTTGTTTCGGTTTACGGGAGTCTGGAGATGCAGCAGCAGAAGCGCCTCTGACATCCAGTCGCATCAATCTCCACTCGGCACCAACTTTGGAACGTTAGCTCCTCGCCCGGCTCCAGCCTTTTATCGCCCGTCCATACCTCCTACTATGTATGTATGTACATACCGTATTCTGATCAGCTGAGCAGTGAGCAGTGAGCAGTGAGCAGTGAGCAGTGAGCAGTGAGCAGCAGGTATGTATGTATGTACATAGTATAATCTCCTCGTCGCTTGGCCGGCCAACAGCTTCACACGGACCGGGATTCCCTACCTCTTGGCCGACACGGCTTGCGGGAGGGGAGCATCGCGAGATCCTGATTATTATTCCCCCCAGCTCTCCTGCATCTTTCCGAGAGGTGGGCTAGGCGCAAAGCCCAGTGAAATCCATATACATACCTAGCTATCTATATTGGGAGCCGCAGCGGTGCTTCTTGAGGAGTACTTCTTCAGAAGATAGAAGCCAATGTCTAGCTAGATATGCACCTAGGTATTGACATGTACATATGTACATCCCCGTAAGGTTGGGACTCGGACCCTGTGGCCAGCAAGCTTCACAAGGCGGCCGTTCGGCGGCTTCGGTCCATCGCGAATTCGCGATACAAAGTGCCGCTTGCTCCCACCCTCGGCCTTTCGTCCGCCGTCGAAACAAGTCGTTCTTGGCGTACCCGTCAAAAAGGCCACACAGAGAAGCTGAGAACTACACAAAGCCGTGTGCAGAAACCGATCGGTCGCCACTTGGGAGCCTTGGACCGACATCTTGGCAGACTCGTGTCGCCATGTCCAACCCGTTCTCCGGATCTGCAGGCACTTGACCCATCCCGTCCACCTCCCGACTACCTACAGTCACAGAAATTAGAATAGATACTTCCTAGTTCCCCCGTACACTATAACGCCTCGCCTTCGCCCGCCCCCAAACGCAGGCTCAAGCACCACAAAACTTGGCTTTTTGTCGCCTTGCTCTACGGAGTACCTTCTCGCACTTGACAGGCGTCTAAACTCTTCTCTTTCATCCCCCCTCGATGACTTCGCCCCGTCGTCGCCCTGATTCAGTCACACATCCAGACTGTACATCTAGCGTCTCCATTCTGAACCTGCCCTGAATTGCGCTACGATCGCCTCGTGATCCGCCTGTTCATGCAAGAAGCTCGACCTCTTGTGCCTTGACGTGAATCTGGCCCCGACAGCAGCAAGCGTCGCCGTTCGAGTCTCGACTGGAGTTCACGGTGATCACGATTCACCACAGTGCGCCCGCTGCCGCTCCCGCACCCGCTCTTGTGTCCGCCGTCTTCAGACTTCTTATCAGTCCACCCAAGTCCACACTTCAGTCATAATCTCCGGTCCGGCTCTCCCAGCTCGTCCATTCCATCCTTGCGCCCGTGACGCCGACTGTTACGCAAGAGCAGCATTCCCTCCGATTCGACTTCTTCTTTACCATCGACATCCGCCCGGGAATCGCTGCTAATACCGGATCCAGCCGTTTGTCTTGCCTCACCCCAGGTCCAGCCAGTCTCTGTCAACCCAGACCCTGCGCTGCACGCACGAGCAGCCACGCACGACCGCTTCCAGGCAGCTTCTGTGCAGCAGAAAGCAAGCGCCGCCCGCGCTGCCACCACCCCTCTCCAAGCCGCCACGACCATCATTGTGCCTTCGACCGTGGCAGCAGCGACGTCATCAGCCAAACCTTGGACGTCTCCATTTTCTTGCAGCAACTCATCTCATCTTGGCTTTTTCAGTCTTGACCTCGACTTCGAATCGATTGATTGAGCGCGAGCCTGTGTGGACAATTCTTGCAGGACGCACGCATTCGCTCTTTCTTCTCTTGCCTTCCATCTCCGTCCGCGCTCGGCTCTTTCGTTGCGACCCGTCCGTCCAGGACGAGCCACGGGAACCCAGAGAAGGTCAGGTCTGCAGTATTGGCCTCACCTTGCTCTTGCTCTGCTATCGAACAACTACCTTATCAAGTTGCCATCAGTGTCCTCACTTGTCCTCACTTTGCCCCGCTGCACCAGAGGCACACCGCGACAAGCCCCCGCGAGCAATAGGTCAGGAGCCTCAACACTCGCCACGCAGATTGTAGTCGAAAGCTTCGGCTTCGCGTTTTCATACGATCCCGAGCCTGAGCCTGACTCTCCACCGCGAACGGGGCAGGAGACACAGTATTGACCGCACACTTGTTGCCAATTGAGAGTAGGCACATAACTCTTTCTCGTGCTGGTTCATCGTTGTCAATTGCTTACGGCCGACAGTTACATTACCCAACCCAACGATCTCTCTCCCCATCGCGCGCCGATGGGCAATCAAGCCTCCAAAGATGGAGGTGGTTCCTCCACGGGCAAGGGTTCCGGCTCTGATGCTTTACAGGCATACCCCTCCATCAGCAGGTCTGATACCAAAGAATCCTCACGATCTCTCCGCTCGTTTCGGTCCAAGATTCCTGGAAGCAATAGTAGCAAGTCTTTAAATACCGACAGCCCCAGGAACTCGACCTTTCTGGCTAATGGCGAATCTAGCGGCGACAAGACGCTCGATGCGGGCTCGGTTCGCTCTGGTCGCAGCGGTCGATCGAACGGCTCCAACAGGAATAGTCGCAGCGAGACTCCACATTTGAGGCACAACTCGACCGATATGTCATCGATGACGGATGAGGGCAACTATGATGAACAGCCACCTCCTTCGCCAGGTCTTCCTGTTAGTGCCAAAGGCGCAGCTCACGATGTCTCCGCCGCACAGGCGTCAGGCGAGGTCGATCATGTTTCTGATCAGCCACCTACAGCTTCCAATGCTAGCACTACGGCACACATGCAATCCCCCGGAGCCTCCATTCTCGTCAAACGAGACAGCGAGGTCAATAATGTTTTGACCTCTCCTTCCATGGACTCTCCCGCAAAATTCGATTCCAACGGCGGCATTGTGGGCATGGCGGACATCAAGGACATGGACCTGGATGACTACATCAAGCGGTTGCTGGATGCTGGGTACGCTGGCAAAGTAACCAAGAGTGTATGTCTCAAAAATGCCGAGATTGTCGCCATTTGTCAGCGAGCACGAGAGGTTCTTTTGTCTCAGCCGGCGCTGCTGGAGCTGGACGCACCTGTCAAGATTGTGGGGGACGTGCATGGTCAATACACGGATGTTATCCGCATGTTTGAGATGTGCGGGTTCCCGCCAATGTCCAACTACCTTTTTCTGGGCGACTACGTTGACCGAGGCAAGCAATCGCTCGAGACCATCTTACTCTTGCTTTGTTATAAAGTCAAGTTTCCCGACAATTTCTTCCTTCTCCGCGGCAACCACGAGTGTGCCAACGTAACCCGGGTCTACGGGTTCTATGACGAGTGCAAACGAAGGTGCAATGTGAAGATTTGGAAGACTTTTATCGATTGCTTCAACACGCTGCCTATTGCTGCGATCGTGGCTGGCAAAATCTTCTGCGTCCATGGTGGTCTTTCGCCTGCCTTGAGCCACATGGATGACATTCGAAACATTGCACGGCCAACAGATGTGCCCGACTATGGTCTGCTGAACGACTTGTTGTGGGCAGATCCTGCGGATATGGAACAGGATTGGGAAGCAAATGAACGAGGCGTCAGTTATTGTTTCGGCAAACGCGTTATCACCGAGTTTCTTGCTGTACATGACTTTGACCTCATCTGTCGAGCACACATGGTAGTTGAGGACGGATATGAATTCTTCAACGACAGAGTCTTGGTAACCGTTTTCAGTGCACCAAATGTACGTTTGGTCCGGCCCCGTAGTAGCAAGGTCTTCTGTTTCCTCGACAAGAAACTAACCCATCTTTGACAGTATTGTGGTGAATTTGACAACTGGGGCGCCGTCATGTCTGTTTCGTCGGAACTTTTGTGCAGTTTTGAGCTCCTCAAGCCGCTCGATTCTAGTGCACTAAAAAGTCACATTAAAAAGGGCCGTAATAAGCGACAACAAATGCTCAATAGTCCTGTAAGTGGTTACATGTGGGCCCTTGTTTCACTTTTGCTTTCCATGGCCTCTGCCCTTTTCACTTCTTTCTTCTTTCCCGTTTCTTTTCGGAGTTTGGCTGACCAATTATCACAGCCGGCCACCGTACAACCTCAGAGCGTACCTTAGACTGAACATGCCATGTCTTGTCTTTAGAGGCTGCATCATCGATTCGGTGCACTTTCAGGAAGAGTCCGATCGACAGTCGAGGCGGAACTGCATCAAATCGTTCCGAACTGGCACTGATCTGTGAAGAATGCTCTCTTGCCATGAGTTACGCAGCGAATGGAACCGCTTATCACGAAAACGAAACACGCAGCCTATCATTTCTATGGGATGACATCTTTATTTCGGCTCCAACATTGGTCTCGTTCTATTTTCTGTTTTCTTATTCAATTTTCATTCTACATGTTTTCTCTAATTCCCTCTCAGCAAAATTGCCTCTATGAATCTGGAAGTGGTTCAAGCAGGCATGTTCTGTTGCAGAATCAATGTATTAATGACAACGGTTTCAGAAGAGACTTCTGGCCGGTTCAGTTCCTCCGGTATGCTTGGGATATTTGTCACAGTTGGACTTTTTGGGGGATTGACTTGAACTACATACGTTTGTCTCTGATTCGTTAACGTTATTTGGGTTCGTGGATAAAACGGAGTCGCCTCGGGATCGCAGTTGCACGACTCTCTGGGCCTATTCCATTTTTATGGACTTGCACACCCGGAAATTCCCCATCAAAGAGTAGCATTGACTGCATTATATATGAAGAGATGGACTACGCGATGCTTTGGCGCTCTATGTAAGAGCAGGTTCCTTCGCTGGCGGAGTTTGGAGTATTTAGTTCAGATATCACATTTTGTATCTGGAGTTGTATGACTCCACAAACTGCCTCATAATACATGTTTAGAGCATATTCGGCCCATGAACAACATGATTGTTGCGCATGATTTGTAGTAGTGCGAGGAAAAGACACCACATGGTTTGGTGGCGATGCATGGCTGACCGCCTGCCCGACATGGCGGAGTGAAGTGGCAGAAAATATAGTGCAACGAGTCAACGACCACAAGAACAGACAGAAAGCAGTTTTCCCCCATGCCTCCGTGATCCGTCCATCGCCAGTCGCATCCAACCCACCATGCATGCCCGAATGTTACAAAAGGCATGCGCCCGGGCCAAACCCGAGGCTCCCAAGACCGGCGTAGCCCTCCAAAACTACTTCCGCCACTTTTCCACCTCGAACCGGCTCACCACCGACGAAGAAAACAACAACAACAACAACAACGCAGCAGGCGCCCCCCGACCACCAACTCCTCCCAACTCATCCGCCACCCAACGCTCCAGAGCCGCCACTCGCGAAATCAGCGACTTCCTCAAAGGTCGCGGACGAGGCCTCTCCGAAAACGCCCCCTCGTCCGCCTCCTCGTCGCCCCTTTCCCCAAACGCATCCTCATTGTCCAAACCAAGAGTCATTGATGTCCGCAGCCTGCCCCGAAGTCTAGGCTCGCGCGGCCGCACGGGAACCTTCCGCAGTCGCTTCGGCGGACAGGTGGGCCAACAAGGGCAGCAGCAGCAGCAGCAAAGCTCAGGAAATTACCCAGCTGGGGGCAGCCGCTTCTCCCGCGGCCCTGGAGGAGGTAGGGGCGGCAGAGGAGGAGGTAGGGGCGGCAGGGGCGGCAGGGGCGGCAGGGGCGGTCGCTTCGACAAGAACAACAACAAAAGGGACGTGGATGGGGATGCTGGCGATCAGAAGGACTCTGAGAGTACGAGGCGCCGGGAAGTGACTCTGGAGATGGATGAGGAAGAAGCCGCCTTTGATAGACTGATGCGGTTCCATAGTAAGACGGAGTATCAGCCTGCGTTTTCGCTCCAGTCTCTTGTGGAGTATATGCCGAGTTTTCCGTCGGGGGAGGCAGGGAGGACGGCTATCGCGCTGGAGAAGCTGCAGGAGGTTGGGGGGGAGATTTCTACTACGGCTAAGGGGGGGGCTTCGAAGGGGGAGGGGTCTGTTGTTGGTGTTGGTGCTGCTGCTGCTGCTGCTGCTGCTGCTGCTGCTGTGGAAAACGATGCGCAGAAGCAGGATGAGAGCTCCGAGGCTGTGGCGGGAGGCAACAGCAACAGCAACAGCAGCAGCGGCGGCGGCGGTGGTGGTGGTGCCGAAAGCAAGACTCCCAACCTGGCCGTGATTCAAGGGGTTGATGACGCGGTCCTTGAGAAGATTTACGAGCAGGCTGTCCAGGGAAAACACGAGAAGATGGAGTTTGGGACGGGCCCGATTGCCACGTCACGGAATCTGCATTTGCGGACTGGGACGTGGAATAGCGGTGCTATGGAAAAGTTTGAGGGCAAGTTGAAGGCTTTGATTGGGGGGGCAGGTGCTGTGAGGGGGGGAAAGAATCCGGGGAAGAAGGCTGAGGCGCGATGAGCATTGAGCATTGGGGGTGGTTATACTGCACTTTTTTTTTTTTAATATAAAACGTGACGATGTATCTCTATTTCATTACGTTTTTAGGGTTGCGAAAACTGAGGGAATGGGGTAATATGTATGTATAGATATATGGGTATAGATTAAAATGTTTTCATGTGAAGGAAGGGTGTAATTGTGAGAAGGATACATTTTACCTGCATTGATGATGAAGATAGCAGGTGCTAGTTTTGATGTATGTTGTAGAGGTGTTGCTGTGTTTTGCTTAAGTTTTTTGCCTTAGTTGCATACATACACTCAATTTTGTTCCCCTCGTTACCTACTCGATGAATCTATCTGATTTGCCAGCCCTATCCTGCTTTTCTTCGTACTGCTTTCTTCTGCTGACTCTGTCTGCTCTGTAGTGTAACTATCACCGCGTATTGGCTGCAAGTACCTAAGGGTAAGAGGAAGAAGATGGACGTATCAGACATAGGAAATCCCCTTAGATTGGATAAGGGTGTTCCTCGTACGCGAATACATGGCCCGGCTGGGGTCGTGGTCGCGCGTACTGTGTGGTACTGACGATGTCCAGGTGCACGACTGGCTATTTCACAGCGACTTCTTCCCAGCTGTCTAATACCTCAGCAACATGGTGATACATCAGTGCCTACATGAAAGGCCCCATGTACCCAAGCCCGGTTGCTATCTCTTTCAGTCTACCTTGTATAAAATCTAGTGTGCACTGGCTGATCCTAAACAGCCATCCCCTCCCTCCCTACCTCTCTACCTCTCTACATACCATAAACATGCAGAGCCTCATCACACTCTCGATGGCTTCCACATCACCTCTCCAACTGCTTCAACGCCTGCGCCTCCTCCGCAGCAATCTCCTTCATCTTCTCATCCAGCACCTTCTGCAACTCCTTCTCCGCCTTGTGCGCCACATCCTTCAGCACCGTCCCCTTCTTAGCCCACCCCTTAAGAACCTTGTCATGCCGCGACCTCCCCTGGCGGATCTTCTCCTTCCACCCTTGCGTCACCTCCTTGACACGCCGAATGAGATCATCCTTGCGCTCCAGCTCCACCTTCATCAGCAGCTCCAGATCATTATCCTCACTTCGCTGCGGCTGCTGATTGTAGTCCTTGCTAGCCTGGACGGCCGACATGATGGGCTTGATGTACTCCCGATCATTGACAAGGAGGGATATAGTGCGCCCAGAGCGGGGAACCACCTGCGCGAGCTCGCGGAGCGGGAACGTCGTTGTGGTCTTGTGCGCGCCATTCGCCTCTTCGGATGGTTTGACCGTGACGGGCAGGGCGCCCAAGTTGTCGGGGTTGAAGCGACCGCCATGGAGGACCGTCTGTAGCTGTGCTTTGAAGTGCGCGTCTGTGGCCGCGAAGACAGCATGGAGAGAACTAAAGTCGAGTGGGTCTTCGGGGTTGGGCGCAGACTTTTCGGCTGCAGGTCCAGGAGACGAGGATGTGTTGTTGTTGGAGTTTCGGGGTGGTGAGTTTGAGGCTGGTGCGGCTTTGCGCTTCTTGAAGGTTGGGGGCGATGTGTGGAAAGCTCGTGCGAGGGATTGTCGCTGCTGCTGCTGCTGCTGCTTCTGCTGCCGCGGGATGGAAACTAGAATTGGCCTGAGTTCACGCGTCAGCTTGGCTGGGTTTCTTTTGGGTGGTTGTTTGCTGTTATTGTCCCGAAGGGCCTTTGGGTGTGTTTTGATGTCCAATCAACTTACGATTCAACTGAAGCTGTGAGACCAAAGACTCGGCGGACGAGCAGACTGCGGCTAGAGAGCGCCATGACGGAATATCGCTGTCGTGATCGCGAGCTGGAAGGTTGAGATTTGACGTGAGGAGGATATGGATGGGGATTTGTGTTGGTATGAGTTGCACGCGTCACGGGACCCGTCGATTAACGCGACGCGACTAACTATGAGTTTTGACGACGAGCTACCTCATACATTATACATAGCAGACACGCTGCCCTAGTTCGCTCAACTTCCTCAAAGACTCCTCGTTTGTTCCATTGCATTCAATGCTCCTTCCTCCCTCTATGGCCGCATAGTGCAAACGCCCGAGTTGGCTACACAGTGAGATTCGTTTGGTGATACATACCACCACAGCCTCGTTTGTTCGCTCGTTTGGCATGGTGTACCACGCGGCTTTTGTGCGTTTGTTTCCCAATATACCCAGGTGGTGTACTGGGCTTGACTGGCATAGGCTGAGGGACACAGTTGTGTGATACCGCTTGTCTGCTTTGTTGCAAGTTGCAACCCAACTCAAAAAGCTTAAATGGTTCAAAACGACCAAAGCCGATGAAGGGAGATCGGAAGAGAGAGTAATGCGTAGTTGACATCTACAGACATACACTCAGTTCATCACTGGCCAGTGGCAGGCAACTCGATGATAAAAAAAAAGAACTCGGACGAGGGCCAAAAAGCTATGCTCGTACTAGGGTTCGAACCTAGGACCATTTGCGCTCAGTATGAGATCTTGTCATGTAAGGCAACTATGCTACCACTGCACCATACGAGCTAACTTGTCTTGGACAGCACGATATTGGCTATATATTGGTAGCAAACAAATCTACAATGTAACGTCGAGAATACAGCGGAGGAGAGAGGCATCGAGAGAAATGGGATCTCGGTTCTCGAATTAGATAAATACTTTTAAATACATAACAAGTAAAACACGTCCAATAAAGTCAAATTCAACATACCCCCCTGTAAAAGAGGCAAAGGTGTCAACACCACGCGCTTATATCACTGCTGCTTGGAACAGCCTGAAAATGCATACCAAATTCATAACCTCAGTAGTCATAAATTATAATCTCATGTCCCACGATCATCTCGATAGCCCTCCCAAACAATCAAGATTATTCCTCACCCTGAAGAGGCTGGCCCATTCCCCCAAACGTAATCATCTTGGTCACCTGATACTCTCCAATCCCATACTTGGACCCCTCCCGCCCGAAACCACTCTCCTTGACACCACCAAACGGAGCCGCCGGATCAGATATGATACCCGTGTTGACACCAACCATGCCAACTTCCAACGCCTCAGCCACGCGGTACACGCGCTGCAAATCCCTCGAGAAGAAGTACCCCGCAAGACCGACATCGACCTTGTTAGCCAACGCAACGACCTCAGCCTCAGTCTTGAAGGGAAAGATGCCAGCCACAGGGCCAAAAGTCTCTTCCGTAGCCATGGCCATGTCGGCGGTCATGTCGCGGATGACGGTGGGCTGGAAGAAGTTGGTACCCAGATCCGGTCGCTTGTGACCGCCCGAGACGACCTTGGCGCCCTTGGACTTGGCGTCCTCGATGTGAGCCTCGACTTTGTCAATGGCGCGGCCATGGATGAGTGGCCCGTGGGTGGTGTCCTCGTGGAAGCCGTGTCCGACCTTGAAGGCGTTGACCTTTTCGGTGAATTTGTGGACAAAGTCGTCGTAGATGCCCTCTTGGACGTATAGACGGTTCGCGCACACGCAGGTCTGGCCTGTGCCGCGGAATTTGGAGGCCATGGCACCGGCGATGGCGATGTCGATATCGGCGTCGTCAAAGACGATAAAGGGGGCATTGCCGCCGAGCTCCATGGACAATTTCTTGAGCGTGTCGGACGACTGCTTCATGAGGAGCTTGCCGACGGCGGTGGAACCTGTGAAGGAGACTTTTTTCACGGTTGGGTCGGTGGTGAGCACTCGTCCGATCTCAGGTGTGTTTTCGAGAGTCGTTACAACGTTGACGACGCCCTTGGGGATGCCTGCTCGATGGCCCAGCTCTGCGACGGCAAGGGCTGTGTATGGTGTTTCGCCGGGGGCTTTGCAGACGACGGTACAGCCCGCGGCCAGCGCAGGCGCAACTTTTCGTGTAATCATAGCAGCGGGGAAATTCCAGCTTTGGATAAATCAGTTTCATGGGCTTAACAAGGTGCATCTACACGAGCAAGCTCAGACTTACGGAGTTATCAATCCGCACACACCAACGGGTTCCTTGACCGTCCATACGCGGTTTCCAGGCACTGTTGCAGGGATGGTGTCGCCGTAGGTACGAGGAGCTTCCTCGCTAAACCACTCGAAGAAGTTGGCGGCATAGGCGGCTTCGCCCTTGGCCTCAGCGACAGGCTTACCATTCTCCCAGGTGATGAGCTTGGCAATGTCGTCTGCATTTTCTACCATCAGGTCGTACCACTTGCGAAGCAGCTTCGCGCGCTCACGGCCGGTCAGGCGTCGAAAGGCGTGAAACGCATCGGCAGCGGCCTTGATGGCCAGCTTGGTATCCTCAGCGTCGCATTCAGCTACCGTGCCAATGAGGGTACCGGTAGACGGATCTAGTAATAGTAAGTCACATGTTGCAGAATCAACTACTTGCTATCATGTGTAGAGCGACTGTACCGTTGACCTTGAAAGTCTTGCCCGATCTGGCTGCTTTCCATTCACCATTGATGTAGGCGACATTCTGCTTTAGCAGCGACGGGTCTTTCAACTAGGTCGACGTCAGAAGAGGTGCCAATAGACAGATGGCCACCCATGAAGCTGCCTTTTATCGGACGTCTAGGATGGCTGCGGGTAAGAAGTGACAGCTGGTGAAGTCACACCTGAGGAGGCATTGTGGAGGCGTGTCGAGACAAGATCAACGAGATAGTGGGAGAGACGCGCTTGGACGTGGGAGTTGCGAGTCTCTGCAACAAGGCCATTGGGAAGCTTGGCGACGGACAGGTCTCGTGTGCGCGACTCTTATTTGAAATTTGGTAGGCAATGGGAAGCTAATAGCTCCATGAGCAATCTAAGAGATGAGAAGACAATGATGATGCCCGAAGCTCGGCAGAGAAATCATGTCGCAGACCGGAGGAAGAGGTCACATGCGGGGTTCAATGGGGTCGGGATCGCCGCCCCTTGATCCAATCACGCAGTCAAGCCACTGACCAAGAATTCATTTTAGGTACTGCAGTTCGGCAACGCAAAGATTCCAATGCTTCGTGACGAATCCGTGACGAGGAGCTCGCGTGAAGCTTTCCGCCGTCCGGGAATACGACAGGTACAGTACCTACTATGTAGATAGGCTACCTGTTACAATAGGCAGCCAGGTACACACTTGCCGATATGTACCTCCTCGGTACATAACTAGGAGGTAGGTCTCCGACTCTCCCGTAGGCCCCGCTCATCCCGAAAACGTTGGCCCACCCGAGGGTGGGAACTTGGAAGAAGAGGGGAAGCTTCGTTGCAGGGGCCGCCGTCGTCTATCGAGATGTTGGTGCACATCCACGCGTTATCACGACGCGCCTTCGGGCCTCCATGGAACACAGTCTGATAGCAAAACCCTTCAGTCCCATCTCTCAAACTCTTCCTCCATCAACGGTCATGTCTCGTCTGCGCCGCCGGCGCCGAACTCGCGCGACGTGACCTCGGAATCGCATAGGTCCAATCAGCCCCCCATTTCCGTTGCAAAGACAGCGGCCGAGCCCGTTTCGCAGCATTCTCTCCAAGATCCCGAAACACACTAGGTAGTAGGGAGCTGGTTTAGCGCCGTCGCCGTATTGTTTGGAAAAGGGTTTGTTTGAAGATCATCAACGTACTATTGTGCCCTTGGTTTCGACACTTTGAACACCTTCAGTTCCACCTCGTTGGGATCAACTTCGGGGACCGCAAAGCAGTGAATATCGAGAACATAGTACATAATGTATGGCGACCCCCCGTCGATGCAATAGTTGAGCATGTAGTCGTTGTGACCGTGGGGGAGGTTCTGCGATGCGAAGAAGGCGGTAATCACGGCCGCAAAATCGGAGCTATACTCCTCGAGGCATATCAGGATAACACGTTGCGGCGTGATGTAATTCATGGCGAACAGAAAGAGTCGTGTTGCGTAGAGACTCGTCAGCCACGCGAACGAGGCGACACTCACGTCGAGGGCGCGGGTGTCAGGGATAGACAGATCATTTCCATCGGACTGGCAGGACTGGCAGGGCTGGGGAAGAAAGCGATGATTAAATGGGAGAATGGAAATGAGACAGATGGATGTCACGTGTTAACGCGAGGTGCGTGATGTTGTTGTTGTTGATGTGTCAGAGGCTCAATGGAGTGGCAGCTGGAGACTGGAGTGCAGCTGTGCATTATGCGCATGTACACATCGGGTCTCGACTATCGGGAGCGCTCAAGAGAACTATGAAGTTTGGACGCCTCGCCCAAGGCAAGATGAACTGATTGGATAGAGAGAGTGGACAACGTAAGATGGACGTCAAGGTCAAGATATTGTTGTTGGGGGGGGGGGTGGGTTGGTCCCGTCGCGGCTGTGCGAATCGCGACATACGGGTCTTCGGATGACGGCCCAGGCCGCCAAGATCTTGTTCTTTTCTACGGAGTACGGACATCGGAGAGTCTCGTGCAAGTTGAGATGGGGGTTTGGCGCTTGGCGCGATTTTGTGTACGGAGTACATATGTATTGTACCAGGTATGTATGTACCTACATGTACCTACGGAGTATTGTAGCATCGTGCATGTACGGAGCATACTCGGTGATTAGGTAGGTTCTGAAACGTGCAGTGGGCGGTCTTGCGTGGCGTACAAACGCAAAATGACGACTTGAGTCAATTGAAACACTGTCATGTAAGCTAGCCGACGACAGATCTTCGGCTTCTTCGCGACGAAACGCATTCTGTAGCGGCAACTCGTGCTGCTGTTGCAAGATAGACTCGGCCTCTGCATACTTGCCTCCGCTTGCCGCCAGTGGTCTGCCAGTGCACTGCATTCCAAGGCGTTGTATATTGGAGAATGGAGCCGAGACTTGGGATATACAATTCTAGCCTGATATGATTGCTTCCTCTCGCCTCGTGATGAGCGTATAGAATGCTTTTCAACAGGCTAGTCTCCTCGAGCCCCTCGGGGCGCTCCTGCGAAATCATATTACTCAGGAATGGGAACCGACAACCAAACAAGTACCAGTAAAGCGTGGTCAAAAAAGACCCCCTCATAACGATTCGTTGTCCTTCAAGTCGCGTCACTGTCGACCAGCGTCGTAGCGGTCTATTCCGACCGCTAGGGTAGTTATTGCTGCTGTCACAAGGGAAGTTGTCTATCCAGGGTACGGAAAGCCTGCGTCCTCGGCGTGAAGGGTGATTCATGGATCGCCCCGGGCGAAGTCATGGTATGCAGCTCCCAGGTCGATCGCCCTTTGGGATTCGAGAAAGTGGAGAAACCATCGTCGTCGTCTTCCCTCGCGTCGGCATGGGGGTTCGGCATCATGGCCCAGATGGAAAAGCCGAGGTTGAGCAGATATATGACACTGGTGTCATCATCAGCAATGCGGGTTTCTTCTCCCTTTGTGTGTCTCTCTTTACTTTGTTTTCTGCTTTGTGTTTATCGCTACTTGGCCCGCCCAGAGAACGTGACACAACAATAATAAAGAACAATGGAGCGACAGCATACTTACAGCATATAGAGCGTGATGAAGAGAGACGCCTGCGCTATTTGGCACGTTCTATACTTGCCATAACGCCTGGCCAGGTCGCATCCCTGGCGGAAATACCATGCCGCAGGGGCGGGATATCGGGCATCCGCGTAGTCCGGCCCAATCTGACCGTACGTGCTCACAATGTAGAGGGCTACCATGGCGCAGTTGACGACGGTGGCAAGAAGGGGGACCCAAAGCTTCATGAGGAAGGACACGAGCTTGGCAAGCAGGAAGAAGAGTGACAAGATAGAAATGGCGACATTAAAGTCGGTGAGACTGGATTTATACTCAAGCATTCGAGTCAGTTGACCTGGGCAAAGGCTGTCTCGGGACGACTGGTGACAGACAACTCACGTATGTGACCAGATGAGTGGTATGGCTGGCAATGGCTGGTAATTTGCATACGCGTACAAAACCATATTGGGGTTGGAGTTGAGCTTATTCTCGAATCCGATTTTCCACATGGCCGATCTGTACATATCTGGCTGTGCGATGCCGAAAATGACGAGAATAGGAACCAGGCCGATAAGCTCTAGGGGCATAAGCCATGCTATTCCTTTTCTCGCCGATTTGGGCCATGCTCGTCGGAGAATGCGGTAGGAGTAGAAGGCCCGCGATAGAATGGAGGGAGCCTTCATGGTGTCTTTGACTGGGCGTCGCGTGGACGTGTATCGCCTGTCGGAATTTACGAGAGATGTGCGTTGTCGGCGATCTTCGAGGCCTTTTTGCTACTGCCGTAGAGTTATTTTTACGCGGTTGGCACCTCTCTTCAGCCCATTCGAGAAGCACACAGGCGACCGTTCACACCAGAAAAGAAGTCTTCAATCGTTGGTTCGAGCGTGTGATCATACACGTTGGCAAGATGCAAAGCAAGCAACGCCTTGGGGATGACGCTACTTAAAAGATGTCGACTCCATGTTCCCAGTCATGCTCGCGAGGTTGGGATGGAACGCCTGTGTGAGGGCAATGCAGCTTGTCGCAGCTTGTCACACTTGGACGGCCAATGAGAAGCACCAAGTCAGTTGAATAAGCGCCTGTGACGGCATGTTGCGCTTGATTGGCTGGGCGAGACGTTGGAGATGCAGGCTGCAGCGCATTGGATCGACGGAGTCACAGGAAGACATCGTCAGCAGCTTGAAGCTCTATGAAGTATGAACACCACTTGTGTGCTGCCGTACAGCGAAAATAGGCCTTTCCCTCAGGTCATGACTCACGATTGATTCTGGGGGTTGAGAATGTGAGCATGAGGAGTTGAGAACTCGATGAACTCAGAACAACGGATGCAATTTTGGTATAAAAACCTACGGAGTAAAAACAGGCATCCCAAATTGCGCAGCTACCGTGTCCACCTTCCGCATGTGATTGGCTTAGCTCCCTGGGAGACGTTTCTCCGGAAGCTCTGGTCATCAATAGCGTCCGCTTTGGTGGGACCTTCATCATCAACGCGCACGGCCCTTTCGTGCGGACAAGCAGCGAAAACTCACAAGCAGCTACCTACGAATGTACATATGTATGTACGCGGATGGTATGTATTTGTCAGCTTCGCGCGAGCAGTGACTTATTGAGTCCAAGGCGTCGTTTCGCCCGTTACTGCGGTGCAGGCCTAGGTACTTGGGGAGGCGCTTGCAACTATTCGCTGATGAAGAGACAACAAGATGGCAATAGGTAGGTACGGCGTACGCCCACACGGCTTAGAATAAGAATAGAAGCTGTACATCGAAATGATGATGTGTCTGCTAAGTTATGCATAAAAGATACAGAGCAAACGAAAGACAAAGTGCGCGTCTATGCATCAAGTCTTTCTGGATTAAGGTAACTAGCGCCCGCACTTCTTTTCTCCGATGCGGAATTGGAATTTGGCTTTCAGTTCATCTCCATCTCACTGCAACGTCATTCTGGAGCAGTCCAAGTTTCGGCTTGCAAGTTGCCACAATCCGGGAACGCAGCCCTTGTCTCGCAAGGAGTCGCAACATCCCCCCGACGAATGCCAGACCATCATCCCCGTCTCTTCATCTCCAGTACCTCCAGTCTCCGGGTCGGCCGCAACGTTTTCGCCCTTCTCGTCCGCGCAACAGGGTCCCACAGCTTTGTTCCCAGGTTCCAGACAAAACAACCCCGGCTTCTTGACGCATGGCAAAGCCCCTCTCTCCTTGTTCCCGCATCAGCTCGCCTTCCAAATCGCGTTGAAATCATCCCAACGTTTGCATAGAGTACGGAGTAGTACTGGCTACTGTATGTACGGAGTACCTGCCTGCTCCTTCATCTGAAGACACCCTGGCAAGGGATTCGGATCTCGCAGCGGCCCGGCCAGCGACGCTCTCGCGGCATCCGAGGCCTGTCTGGTCGCAGCCCAATTCATCCGTACGGCGTCCACTGGCTCATTCTCGACGATGGGCACGACGTGCTAGGCGTCACGGCCGTTCTGTGCTTCCGATCAACCTTTACACGGCGCCTCGAGTCCAAGCCATTGTACCTCTTGGCCGCATGCGAGAGTCTGCAAGGCACACGCCCTCCGCTGCTGTTATGGAACCTACTCACTTCAAAAAGGCTCGGATTGGTTCTTCACCTCCTCGGCGTTCTGACGTGTCTTTCGCCACCTCATGTCCTGCACTGCCATCACTGGGTCGCGATGGACCGCATTCACCTCTATTCTTCTCCCACAGCCCTTCGAGGATGCCGGGCCGGCCGGCGGGCTCTCCCGCAAATGTCAACACGAGCATGCTTTCTCGAAACACCGAAGGCGTGTCCAGTCAAGTCACCACGGTAAAACTGCCTTACGCCAATGTGAATTCCATGAGCTCCGTCGTTTCCGGAAGCACCGCCACCGGTAGTCTTACCTCCTCTGTCGACTTGTCCATTCCGGCTCCCAGCCCAGAGGCTCGCCTTGCATCTCCAAGCCTTGCTCAGATACACAATATCGGCGCCATCGAACTTGTGGAGCAAGATGAAAGGCCAACGTTTGTCATTGACCTGCTCAACGCAATCCAGTCGACGGCATCGGGACCGCGCCTTCACATTCTCTATTACAACGCTTCGCTGCGCTTGTCACAAGATGTCATGAAACTCATCGGGACCGAGCCGGATGAGGTTGGTGTCGCCGGTAGCTACGACCGCTTCATTTCCTGGGCCACCTTTCTACTTACCGGACGAACCAGCCACGACTTGACGTCGATGGCTTCTCATGTATACGGAGGTCTGGAATGGACAAGCACCACCATTCGCCAAAGGTTTCGCTTCATCAGCACCACACCAAACCGCTCGCGATCATCTTCTACGCGCCCCGGGTCGCCTCTCTCTTTCGCTGTCGAGACCGCGCCAGTTGCTCGAAGCTGCCCAACTATGTCTCGCCCAACACCAATGACCCCGGCAGTTGACCCTGTCGAGCCATCTTTCATTCCTCCAGACTACTTTGGCGACGCTGTTGCCCGTCAGCGAGACGAAGATGCTGCAGATGAAGACGTTGCTATGGCCAACCTGCCAGAAAAGCACGTGCTTTATCCTGCTGCGCCATTGCGTCACCCTGACGAATTCACAAATCAGGTATTACAGGTGCAGCCCGCCAAACAATTTTTCGACTGGACCAGACTGCCTCTAGACGACAGTCTTCCAGAGCACATCAAGTTCGCGAAAACGCGGGATTGGGCTTCCACGCCACTGGGGCCTATGGCTGATTGGTCGACCGACTTACGAACCATGTCTAGCCTGGTGATGGCTACGCCTCACCCAGCTGCCATGTATTGGGGACCAGATTGTGTGGCCATCTACAACGAGGCTTACATTTCACTAGCAGGCCAAAAACATCCGCAACTGATGGGCAGCAGATACCAGGATGCGTGGGCCGAGATTTGGGACGAGATAAAGCCTGTGGTGGAAAATGCCTGGAAGTCTGGAGAGTCGACTATGAAGCACGATAACCGCCTATTCATCAAGCGGGACGGCTTTCTCGAGGAAACCTATTTCTCTTGGGCCATGACGCCCCTTATCGGCTCGGAAGGAGAAGTTGTTGGATTATACAATCCCTGCTTCGAAAATACACGCAGAAAGGTCAACGAGAGACGCATGCACACGTTGCGAGAGATTGGCGAGAAAGTAGCCGCCGCCACAACGGTAACAGCATTCTGGCCCCGGCTGCTTGCCGGGCTCGACTACAATGAGTTTGACCTGCCCTTCGCTTTGGTCTACTCGGTCAAAGAAGACACCGAAAGTGAGGCGTCTTCACTCCACTCCAGTAGTCTGGCTCCGTCTTCGCAACTCAATCTCGAGGGCTCGCTTGGTATTTCAAACAACCATGTGGCCGCTCCAGCCATTCTAGACTTTAAATCTTCGGACGACGGATTCGCCCCATATATGCGCCAGAGTCTGTCAACAGGAGGTTCTCCTGTCGTCCTATCGGCAAAGGCCGGTACCTTGCCGACTCACCTGCTGCAAAATATTGACTGGCGCGGATGTCGTCAGCCGTGTACGACCGTTGTTATATTCCCTGTCATTCCGACCACGACCAAGGAAGCCGTTGCAGGCTTCATTGTCTTGGGAGCCAATCCTCGAAGGCCATATGACGATGACTACCAACTGTTCGTCCAGCTACTCTCACGCCAGCTGGCTACATCACTGGCATCTGTTGTCCTATTCGAAGAAGAGATCCGACGTGGGCAGCGGGCGGCACGATTAGCCGCACTGGATAAAGAAGAACTGTCGATGCAGTTGATTGAGCGAACACAGCAAGCGACTGAAAGCGAGTACAGATTCACCCGTATGGCTGAGTTCGCTCCAGTCGGCATGTTTATTGCTGATGCGCATGGGTCAATTAATTACTGCAACGATATGTGGTGGCAGATATCGAGGCACATACGCTCTCAGGACGCAGAAAGCGACTGGATGACGAGTGTCCGAAACGAGGATAGACCGCTTCTGGAAGCTGCGTGGGCCAGGCTGATTGACGAGAAAGTAACCATTTCCCTCGAGTTCCGGTTCAATTGTTCTCAGCAGAATGATGGCACCATGATTGACACGTGGGTACTGCTGAGTGCGTTTCCTGAAAAGAATCCGGACGGGACACTGAAGTCGATTTTTGGTTGCATTACCGACATCTCATCCCAGAAATGGGCCGAAAAGGTTCAGAACGAGCGCCGCGAGGAGGCTGTGGAAATGAAGAGACAGCAAGAGAATTTCATTGACATCACCAGCCACGAGATGCGAAATCCACTATCGGCCATTCTCCAGTGTGCTGATCAGATCGTTAGTAGCATCTCATCATTCGACAGCCGCGGCCAGGGCGCGGAGGTCAGAGAACTGCTGGAGGGATGCCTTGATGCGGCGAATACAGTCAATCTTTGCGCCAGTCACCAGAAGCGTATCGTCGACGACATTCTAACACTCTCCAAACTAGACTCCCACTTACTTGCTGTTACGCCGGCCGATGCACAGCCCTTCAAGGTGGTGCAGTTAGCCCACAAGATGTTCGAGCCTGAGCTGGTCGCGCACGACATTGATTTTGAGTGCACCGTCGACGAGAGCTTCGCGCGATACGGACTGAGTTGGGTCAAGATGGACCCCTCCAGACTGAGCCAGGTGCTGATCAACTTGATGACCAATGCCATCAAGTTCACCCGAGGCCGCGATCGCCGCAAGATTACCGTCAACCTCAGTGCGTCCAAGGATATCTCAGAGGTCACCAATACTGGCGTGCTGTATTTCGATAAGAACGAATCACAGCGCGCTTCAGGCATGGACATCCACGACACAAAGGAGTGGGGTACGGGAGAGCTAATTAATCTGCATTGCTCTGTCGAAGACACCGGTCCTGGCTTAGCTGAAGAGGAGATGAAGCTGCTCTTTCAGCGTTTCCAACAAGCCACGCCGCGCACACACGTCCAGTATGGCGGATCTGGACTGGGTCTCTTTATCTCGCGCATCCTTACCGAAATGCAGGGCGGCCAAATTGGCGTCTCCTCCAAGAGAGGCGTCGGAAGCAAGTTCAACTTTTATATCCAGTGCCGCAGATGCCTCAACCCTCCTGCACAATCCGAGCCCAAGCCTTGCTTGAAGCCCGTACGCAGGACGACCCCTACCATTACAACAACGTCGAACCTCGAGCCCACGCTCGTTTCCTCCAGATCTGCGACCCCGACTCTTCCTCGCAGCAAGGCCGCCTCACCCAATCCCACCCGCTCCGTATTTGACGTGCTCATCGTCGAGGACAACATTGTGAACCAGAGAGTCCTGCAGAGACAGCTGCGGCAGTGCGGCAACAACACATTTGTGGCGAACCACGGGTTCGAGGCGCTACAAATGCTTCAGAAGTCGAGGTTTTGGGCCGGCCAGGAGCAGAGCGGGGTGGACATTTCGGTGATTCTCATGGATTTGGAGATGCCCGTCATGGATGGGTTGACGTGTGCGCGCAAGATTCGTCAGCTCGAGGTGGAGGGGACTTTGTTGGCGCACATTCCGATTATTGCGGTGACGGCGTATGCGCGGCCGGAGCAGATTGAGAGTGCTAAAGCCATAGGCATTGTAAGTTCGCCCTATTCACGATATGTATACTTGATTCTGTCGCCATGCTTGGTCGTTGGTAACGGTGGTAAGTTGCTAACTCGGGCTCTTTGTTTTTTTTTAGGATGACGTTATATCGAAGCCTTTTCGTGTGGTGGAGCTTCTGCCCAAGATAAAGGAGCTTGTCGACAAGTACAAGAGTCTTTCCGTGTGCGGACTTGAGCAATAACATGAGCAGGGACTCCATGCCGTTTTCTAGCCTTGCTGTGATGCCGTTTGCACGGTCTTTTCTGTTCATATTCCTATGCTCACTCTCGCCCTATAATGCCATGATGGCATCACACTGTCCTCAAACCAATTCTCACGAGCTTCGGCATTAGGTACACCAGTACGTACTATTACTACCTTGGCTGAGCTTTCGGAGAAGCAGACGAATCGTACACGTCATGAACAATCGCTATGAATGATCCGACACCAATCATCAAAAACTCTACTTTTCCAGCAAAGGAGCGCACTTTTTCCTATTTACGGGCTTTTGAAACGTGGCCCTTACCTTTGGACACCCTTACTCTCGCTTGGCTGCCTTCTTTGGCTGCACTTTTAGCTCAATCTTGGCGCTCTGGATATCCATTTTCTCACTCCGGCGAACGGCAGGCAGGCAGTCTTTTTCTGTTGTATTTTTTTTACCCTCTTTTTGTATGCTTATCAGTCTTGGAAGAAAGGCTAGGTGAAAAGAAGAAGGACAAATAGCCTTCTCTTCTATCAATGTACAGATGGGGGCAGAGAGGGCAGAGGCAGGCTAAAACTCGTGTTTTGATCATAAGTAGTGTATTCCTAGCCGGATTTGGGTGTTGCTGGCCCGTGGAGTTGGGGACAACAACAGCATGGAATTAATGGTTGGCCAATATTTGCATTTGTATATAGAGGCAAGGAAAGGAAAGGAAAGGAAAGGGACGGACTTCTGAGGGCAGTGTGTTTATTTAGCTGGCATGGTATAGCACATTAGCTCTTATACTGGACGGGAACCCCGGAATAAAACACAAAACAGTTGCCACACTCTTCCTATACCCAGAAACAAGAAATCACTAACCGTTTGTGTCTTCTTCTACACAAAGACCGACCGAATCAATGCAGCCAAGCCTCCAAGCTGAATAAAGCACGATATGTACATCTAGCCAGATCCAACCCATCCATCCATCCATCCATCTATCCATCCATCTATCCATCCATCCATCATTCAATGCCTGCCCTTCACGAGCCACACAACACAAGAGAGACGATATTCACAAGCCACGAATTCTGCAACTCGTCATCCGTCATTCTCCTGCCCCACAAGTCATCCCATGAATAACAACCGAACCTAGCCTGCATATCACCACATCCATGATCCATCCGTTCCCATCCCATCCCATCCCTTTCTTCTCCTCGGTCCTCACATGCCATGTACAGCCATCTATGTACTCCCCAGTACATATCCATCCCCACCTCCTGTAGTCAGTGTCCATGAGTGTCGATAGTGGTACATTGGTAAGAGTAGGGTACCTAGGTGCGGGGACTTGATCTCGTGAGTCGTGGGGGGGGGGGGGGGGGGGGGGGGGGGGGGGGGGGGGGGGGGGGGGGGGGG
>QEQW01000820.1:0-10497 GCA_004016085.1 Claviceps quebecensis
CAGAGCTCTGAATCAGGAGCGCAATGAAGCATTGCAAAATTCTTCATCCGCGCCGTCATCATCAGCGCCACCGGCGCTTCAACAAGGGCCTTCAGTTCGAAATCGAAAGCGACGTCTTCCACATCCGGAGTTTGCTGTCCCAGATGCGCCTAATTCGCCTCCCCCGACCACGAGCGCTTCGGCCACAATCAAGGCTTTGGAGTGGCTCAAGGTTCATGGGGATACGTATGAGGCTGGTACGCAGATGCCTCGCGCGTCTCAACGAATGGCGCCGCCGCTGGAGGACCCTGAGGCGCCATTCTCACTGGGAGATCCGGGAGACATCACCTTGAGGGATAGTGAGGGCTTAGCAATTGAAGTCGAGGATGACGTTAGTCACGTTACCGTTAATAATAGCTTCTTCTTTTTAAGAGGAAGGGTGAGGTGCGTGTGCGGGGAATGCGGGCTTTATAGTGTTGAGCCCCGCCATGCCCACCAATCCACACGCGTTTCACATCTCCTGGAATATCCGACGATATTCCGTGTTGCGTGATTTTAACAGTAACAAGATGTAATAGATATTAGGCTCGCCTATCTAGAGTATCTAATAATTATAATATTCAATAATAATAATGTACCTGATACAAGTTGTACGGAACAGCCTAATAGGCCAATGTAGGAGGTAACCTTATTAGAAATACTTAATAGGTACCTATGTCGATAAAGATAGTGGAGCATGGTACATACTCCGTACGATCACATGATAGGCACATGTGTGCGAAATTTAGGCTTTGGCATAGCCCATTAGTTTGGCCTTCGAGCAGCTGACTTTCTGAGAGAAAGGTGTCGTATACATACACACTTGGAACCTTTCCAACCAGCGAGACTGCGAATTAAGAATATCGAAGCAAAAAAGATCTCAACCGCGCGGTCACAATTGCGTCATTTAAAACATACGTCATGCCTCACAAACACAAGAGAAAACGCGGCGGAGAAGACATGTACGTTCATCAAGAAGAGTTAGGCAGGTAATAAAAATAAAAAAAAGTTCTGATCGAAGTGTTAGCTATGATTTATCACCATCGGAAAATGCGCTTCCACTACCAGTCACAGCCGGTAAACGAAATGGCAAGCAAATAATTGAGCAAACAAGGGCAAAGCGCCCCCGGAAGGACCGCAATGATAAGAACGATACTCCTCGAGAATTTCGAAGGCTGATGGCGTATGCGCAAGGCAAAACGATAAGGTCTGGACTTGACAATGGGGGGACCGAAAAGGGCACAAAGAGTGCACTAGACACCCCAGTGGAAACTCCACGTATAAAACCAGGTGAAAACATACGATCCTTCTCAGCCCGCGTAGATGCTGCATTACCGATTTCAGGTCTGGCGACGAAGACAAAAACCAAAGATGGGAAAGACTCTCTCGGATTCAAGGTCCGTCGCACGCGCAAGGAAAGGAAGATGCACAAGCTCTACGACCAGTGGAGGGCTGAGGAGCGGAAGATTCAGGAACAAAAAGAAGATGACCGTGAGCTTGCCGCCGAGGAACTTGAGACGCAGATTGGTGGCTCTGGCACGCTCGCAGAAAATGCGTTCGAGGGCATAGCCCAATTGGGTGACAGTAAGAAGTCGCGCAAACGGGGCAAAGCACAAGAGGACGATCCCTGGCAGCAACTGCTTCGCAAGAGAGGTGAGGCGAAGATTGGGCTGCACGACGTTGCGCAGGCACCTCCAGATCTTCTTCATAAGAAATTTCGAAAGCAACTACAGGTGGGCGGAGCTGTCGTGGACGTGGAAAATATTCCCCGGGCTGCTGGAAGCCTAAGGCGACGTGAAGAATTACAGACAGCACGGGATGACGTACTTGAAGCGTATAGGAAGATCAAAGAGCATGAACAAGCCAAACTTGATACGCAGAGGAGTCGTAGAAAATGAAGACACAATGAAAGCATAGCAACTACATATTCCCACTTATTTCGTACCGATTAACAGGTACATACCTCATACAGTACTCGTGGGTAACCTTTTGAAAAGGATGCCTTCTATAACATTGAGTCTCGCACTTTGTTGCATGCGTAAAAAAACTTACCAACTTTTACCTAAACCCATTGTAATTTGTACCATCAACTAACTTGTAACTCCCTTGCAAATAAAGCCGAATTGCCAGTGTTAGACTGGACACATTTTGACCACCACACGCAATAATTCACTTCTACCTATTCGGACCCTTAAGCTACGATCTATAGAGTTTACTCCGTAAATGATTATCATTGAATTACTCAATCAGTAGGTACCTTGGAATCACCCATTCGAGTCTTTCACCGCCTGGAGACGGCGAGGCATGCTGTAGATGTCCCCATCCAATTCATCCATCGCAGTCTCTCTCAGGGTAGCTCAAGGAGGCCTGGCGCTTCATCTTATATGTTATATTTGGATATCGTTTATATGTTTGCTCTTCGAGGCATGATGAGATGTTTCTAGACGGATTCAAGGTCAGGGTGTTACGGATCCACAGTCCACACTATTATGGATCCTCCACACATGTGTATAGATTGCCCTCCTGTCATACATCCTTCTCTCCTTTTCTTTCCTCTTCATGCTTGTCAAAGATAGAATATATTGAGAGCCTGTTTGAAATTCTGTTCACAGCCTTTTCGTGACACAGGGCTACAACGCGGCCAGTCCAGAGTGACTATCCTTGCTCCTCGAGAGGCATTTCTTCCTGTCCTAGCTTTGTGGCGGGCGTATAATCGTGCATAAGATTTCATTGTTGAGATTAATCTGGAGGCATTGCCCGCCTAGTATCAATGTACTCCGTAGTTACACGGGCCCCGGTCCGGTCTCGTGCGACGACGACGAGAGGACCTATGTTACTTAGGTATCTTTCAATGGAACGCGGCGAAACCACGTAGGAGTCTCGTCACAAATCACAATAAATGATAAAGCGCGACTTGTAGTCCTTTTTTTAACGGAGTACATAGTACCTACGGTCATCTGTGAGAATTAAGAGTAGGCTCTACACATCCTAGTTCGTTAGATCGAGGAATCTAGTACATATGTAGGTGAGCGCAAGGTTCTAAAGATCCCCTCATCATTATAAGTCGTGACTGTCGTGGCTGATTTAACTGCTGACAAGGCTGTCCAGACGCGATACCTCATGCGAGACGTCGTATACTTCCCAATGGCTTCAAGCGCGTTGTGATGTCGCCATCGCCGCTCGAAGATGGTGCGTTGGGAGAAAGGTGGAAAGTGATGATGGAGGCATGTGCCTCGCTTCGCGTGCGATAGCGCATCCGGACCTCCATGCAGAATGAACTTATCGTTTTATTGCTCTTAGTTGAGATCTTCATTGAACTCAGTCATGTCCTTCCTTCTAATCTATGGAACATTTTTATTCGGGGTCCGATGAAGACTGCCATTGAATTGAACTTCTACCTTTTTTTCGTGTCGAACATGTTGGATTTTAATTGTCTTTTTGACGCCTCATCGTTTATCACTTTCTACAGAGTAGGGTTATGAACTACACAGGTACTTGTCCTTTCTCTCACACTCACTCAAGACTTAGTGACTCGGTCAAGCGGCTTTACATACATAAGCCATTTGATATACATACATACATCTATAAGGGCTAGGCTAACGCGTCAACGCGTACAATGCTATAGTTATAACTGCCCGCCTCGGGCCTCAGCGCATCCTCACATATTCATATCTGAACCATCTCGTCTTGCTTTGCATGCCTGTTGCGAAGCCACGGCACGATCAGCCACCACCATTCGCTGACCAGTGAGCCAACGCCATCGGGACATTCCGCAAGCACACCAGTTTGCCTCCCCCAGCTTACTATAAGTCGCGCCTCGAACTCATCCAATATTGGATGCAAGGCGCTACACACACTCCTGACATCCATAGAGCCCCGAGTTGACATCGCGAAGCAAAAAGCGCCCAGTATTTCAGACCAGCGACTTACATTCGGCTCGCCGAAGATGTCGACCCACTGAGGTAATTCTCCGCATGGGCCTGCGCGTGGCGGGGGATTGACGCGTGCAGTTCGGACGACGTCAATTTGCTCGTTGAATAAGTACAAATCCGTTGGCACCGCATCCAGACTAAAATGGTAATACGACTTAGGATACTTGCGGCTCTCGTAGTTTCCGGGTTCAAATCCATAGGGAATGTTCGGCAAGTTTGTTGGCACCAGATTGATTCTTCCCGCTGCGCTGAGATTCGTCAGAGCCATCATAGCTCCATCGCCAAAAGAGTATGGGATGGTCATTTTCCTTCGCTTTCGGAATGCAACGTCGAGCTTCATTTTGAACCGAGCAGCATCATCATATTTGGAAGTATGAGCTAGTTTCGCAAGCATAGCCAGGTATCCTTCATTTAACCTGTATGGCCGGCCGCCCAGCGGTGGCTTTTTGCTTTTGCATATGATCCTCTGCTTCGTCAACTGATCGACAGCTTCCTTGAAAAGTATTGATACCCTGCGCTTATTGTCTGGAAAGAGTGTGAAAAACTTGTCCTTGATGTTCTCCACGGAGTATTTGCCATCTCTTGTAACGCAGAGTGACTTGACCCAAGACCTTGCAATGTGGACCTCATCTACACGGCTTATCTGTAGAGGTTCATCACCACGGCGATCAGTGATAGAAAGAGCAGCTGGTGAAGAGGTGACCGCTTCGAAACGTGCAAATATAGAAGCCTGTACGTGAAAAAAACGTTCTCGCCAGTCGTCAGCTATCGTCTTGCTATCTGTCAAGCTGAAGCGGCCATTGAACGACGTTCGCAACCGGGGAATCTCGAATCCCTCTTGCCGAGGAAGGTCTACGGTCCAACGGATGAGCCCAGCCCAATCGTAATCCCGAGGATTGTCAAAATTGATCATCGGCACATCCCCGCGATCAACTGCAGTAAGGTATCTCCCTTGAAAAGATCGCGTCAAGGTGGAAATCAAAGGGCCTTGCTGTTTTCGACAGATGTCCCAAAATTTGCGAAGATGTTGAAGGCTAGCGTTTGGGAACACGAGCATGAGTAACCCCCAGTCGATTGATTTCTCTGTTCCGCCCAATAAGGTTCGTATAGCTGTAAAAGCTGCGATCAGTTCATCCGGAGAGTCAAAAGGATATTCATCTCGTTCAACATCATCATTGACAGTAGCTTTGCCTTGTAGGTCGGGTAATGAGGTTAAAGCGCGGGTGGCAAGCGCTACTCGTTTGGCTTTCACATGAGAAGCCGTTTCGGCAGGATCTGCAGGGTACGCATGCAGATGGGCGCTGCCGGACGATGAATATGTTGCCCAGTCGAGTTCGTCATCACTCGAACATAATGTGTTTTCCGTTGCTGGTGTGGTGATTTCGCCTGATGCCCAATCCAGCTGTCCGTTCTCAAAGGGCCCGGTCTCAGTATTCACAATGCCACTATTCAATCGTACGAAAATGTTGTGTGGACCGGCAGGTCTTCTAGCGTTCAGAGAAGACGCCGGAGATCCCATTTCCATCTCGAAGCACGCACGAACTGTATCCATAAAGCGTCGATGCCTCTCAAGATCGGAACACTCAGCAGAGCCTGATGTTGACTCGACAGAACCAATCTCCTTCTCTAGATCCTGAGAGAAACTTTCCCATCCAAACCACTGCGTGTCTGGCATCCAGCCCTCAATAGCAAAGCTCCCATCCGTGTGTTCAAAATACTGGCTGTCCAAGTATGGCCATGATCCATTGGAGCCGCAGAGGAAAGTCACAGGACCATGCTGTATCACTTTGCCAACGCCGTCACCAATGCATTCTGGAAGTTTGATGGCAATGCCTTCGTCCAGTGTCGTTTCCGGCTCAGCATTCTCTGGTCCAGTTATCTGCGCTCGATCAGAAGACAGATCCTGTAGGAATTCTATGTCTGGAGTATATTGTCCAAGAAAATTGTTTGGCTCAAGAAAACGTAACTTTAAAGCTTGAGGTGTCCCACGTAGATTTCGTAGTGATTTATCCTGGGATCTAAGAAAGTCAGACTGGCTACCAATAGAGTGGGCCTGATCTATTTGGCGTCTCTTGGCAGGGACAGCAGAGGTAACGTCTTCTACTTCATCATTGACTCCTCCTTGGCGTTGCCTCTTGACTCTATCTCGGGTCTCAGACTCCTGATCCTTCTTAGCTGCGACTTGGGCTACGTATACTGGGGCGCGAAGGGTAGCAACCTCTTTTGCTAGCGCTCTTCGCCCACGTCCGCCGACTTTAACTTCTAATAAGTCAGCTTTCTTGTCTGACTCGCGTATAATTACTTCACCACGTGATGGGGGCGGTCTTTTGACCTTCTCCAGTATCCTGAGAGATTGTGAGGAAAAAACATCGACGCCCGGTGAAGTTAGGAGTTGAGATTTCGTGAAAGACCCGGACGACTCGCGGAATGCGTGCCAATGCTCTACGATGATGCCATCCTTCAGAAGGGAATTCAAAGCTGACTGACACTGGGCCTCAACTGGAGTAGCCTTTCCGATGGCCTCCCTCCTCCACAAGGTCAGAATCGAGTCCCAAAGGGATGGGCCACCTAGAATGACACCTTGCTGCTCGTTGAGTAATCTTTGTATCAGAAGACGCAGTTCTGAGTGACTGGTTGTAGTCTTGGCCTTGTTTGGGTTTGATTTACGCTTCGGTATCGTAACAGACTCAGTTTTGTAGTTTGTTTCAAGAAATTTGTCATGTGTATCTACCTGGTTTGTGGTGAAGTCGATAAGTTGGGTGTTTCCATGCCTTTCGAGAGCCTCTTGGATACACAGAGAGGATGGAACAAGACTGTGTTCAACAGATCTAGAGGGCAATTGGGCACCGCTGCCATCTATTACTGGATGTGAACGAGTGCACGGAATCAAGCCTTGACCTTGTCTTTCAGTGTCTCGAGGAAAAAGTAAGCCTTGATCGACTCTAGAAGGCAAATACTTCGCTGATTCCTCAAAAACAGTCACAAATCTCCTCCGCGATTTGACAGTGCCGATGGCGAGTGAAGCAGCGGTAGTATCGCTGTCAACTTTCCCAGCCATTGGATGCTGTTCCGTGGACAGAGTGTCATCACTTAGGTGATCCTCAGCTATGTGACAAGGAACGTTGGACTCAGGACTGGCGACTACCATTTGTTCGGATTTTGAAGTCAGAGTTGGGCGTCTCATTTCAAGAGGCCTATCTGCAAAACCCGTGCTGACATTATCTTCTGTTTGGCGGCTGCAGTATGTGGGACGCTTGCTCTTCCCGCCCATTCCTTGATCTAGGAGATAGTACCGGGGATTGCATGGCGTTTTTGATTTTTCCAGATGATATTTTAGACCCAGATCGTTCTTCCAGCTGCCACCACACTTTTCACACGTCCATGGCCGACATAAAGAGACGTCCATATTCGTATTTGACTGCACTGGTCTACCTCGACCTCGACCTCGACCTCGACCTCGGCTGCCTCTACGTACAGAGCCAGATCGCATTTCATGATGGAAGTTGTCGCTAGTATCAACTGGATGATTTAATCGTGACGTTTGGGCTCGGGGTACTTGCTCTGACAGCTGTTGCACAGCTGAGCTTGAATTGTTCTGGATTGGCCCCCGAAATGACATGACGTTCCGGAGTGCTTCAGTTGGGACTCGTAGCGTGATGAGAAAGTCGTCTGCCCTTTTTATTGACTGCGGGCTCGATGAAACTAGTTCGAATTCAGGCAACTTTGAAGTAGACTGTGGGAGCTTTCTTCGTCGTCCTCGTGTTCTTGCTTCATGGTGACCTATGCTTCGTGACTTGACGAGTCCACAAATCTCTGACAACGTGGCATCTGTCCCGAAGAGCCCTAGGTTGCATAACGCTGTAGAGAAGCCATATATGCGAGTTCGTGATGCCTTGAGGCTTTCCTGCATTTCGGTGAGCATGCCCATCTGTGAGGCGTGTGGAGTGCAGAATTTGTACGATGCCACTTTCCCTACTCTGATATGCTCGCTTATAAGCTGGAAATGTGCCAGTTCCGGAGGTTGCACATTCGAATTAGCCATGCAGCTAGTAAGAGACGAAACGTAGCGGTTGAATGTTGGGCCCAAGGTTAAGACGTATATTTCCGGGTTCGTTACACCGATCACTCCAAAATATTGAGCACACTCGATAATTTTCTGAGGAAGTGGCTCATCGACGGTCCAGGGAT
This sequence comes from Claviceps quebecensis, assembly GCA_004016085.1. Lineage (NCBI taxonomy): Eukaryota > Fungi > Ascomycota > Sordariomycetes > Hypocreales > Clavicipitaceae > Claviceps > Claviceps quebecensis. Next base: position 8,139 of record QEQW01000820.1, read on the forward strand.
GGCATTCTCGAAGCCTAGAACCGTTTACCTGCGAAAGATCGGCCTGCCATTCGGGATCAGGTCTTGTGGGTTTAGCAGAGCGTTTACCTGTGGCAAGGAAGGCCGACCAGTCTTTCGTACTCAAACTCCGGTTGAACTTAATACAGTCCTTATAGACCTTGTTGTCCAGCTTGGCTGCGACATACTGGATGGCGCCACAAGAATTGAGAAATCGACAAATCTTGGATACAATCTTCATCTGCCAGCGTAATCCCAGCACTCCTAGCTTAGCCTTCAGATCTTGAAGACGAATAACATGCCATTCTTTTGTGACAGCCATTATGGTGGTAGCTAGGGCATGAAAATCCATCGAATCTCCTGTCCAGCGCGTGTGCCAGGGAACTTGGTCGAGATTGGCCGTCAAGGCTTGAGGAGTAATGTTCATTTGCTCTTCGCATTCCAACTTTTGATTATCGCCTTCCTGGGTAAGCGGAGGCGCAAAAGATTTGAGCCATAGCTTACTTGTCTTGGTGCCGCGAACAAGAGTTGTCCTTTTGACGATATACCCCTTTTTCAGTAACGAATCGGTCCGCTTCGGTACAGATCGCTTATCCTGTCCTACTAGACGCCCAAGATCACCTTGTAAGATGCCCTGCGATTTGGTAGATGCGATACCCAGAAGTAAATGCCATTCCAAGCCCGGCACCCTCTTGTAGTTCACAGTATGGCCCGTGATCAGTTCCCACATGGTATCTTCTGAAACAAAAACGTTCATCGCAGAAGACCCAATCGGCGCTGGGTTGTCTGATGCCGACTCGAGTCTTTTATGACGACATACAACCGCGGCTCCCTCGTCATGAGAATCAGATCCATGTGCCACGGCGTTGCTTGACTGTAGCAACTTCTGAAGGGAGAGTTCATTGTACTTTCTGCCGGGCCCAACTGAGACGTCACTTCGTACGACTAGCCATTTCCAGATAGTAGAGACGGCATGATCTGAAAGTGAGTCGCAAGCAATCTGACTACGCGTGCCTGCTACCCCGGAGTAGCACTGAATTTCAGTGATTATGTCTTTGGCAGGGCAGCCTTGGAACAGCACGTTAGCGACAAGTATCTATAGTGGTGGCATGAGCTAGTCCCAGGACGCCATGCCGTAGAGGTGTGGAATGCGAGTTGCATGTATGTAATGGATTCGAGGCCAGTCCTTCACACATTGGTTGGGTTGCAAGCTCTCTCACCTTGTGCACCGGCACAGGAAATCACCATCAAAAGATGAGAGATCAATCCCTCGAGCTCCCATGCCATAGCGAGTTTGTGTCGTCGGTGTTCTCATATTGAGCACGAAAGGCTAGAGGGCTGGCAAGTTTTGGGTCGAAGAAAAGTTATGTGTAGTAATACTCAAGTTAAATCTTAATCCCGATGTTATCGGGCTTATTGAGCTTGGGGTCGATGACTTCGAACAATCCAGAGTAGGTATGAAACAAAGCGAACGATTACGAACGATTAGTTCTCTCGTTCCAGTGAAATGCCCGTGCCACACTCCACTATTTTGACACTCGATGTCAGATGAGTCTGGGTCCTGGGACTCTGGGTACTACAATCTGCTGCAGTGACTTTTGCAATAGAAGCGGGGCGGGCATATTCGTAGCCGTAGAAGTGAGGCTTTTTATGGTCGACGACTCGACCGTCTCTACCTTAGGTACCTATCCCACGTACCTAATGTACTTCTGATTCGAGTGTGGATCCTTCCGGATTGGGAGTACCACATCGTCGGGAACCTCAAAGCCAACAGTTCTCCCGAGGGTTTATCACTACCGGCTGTTTGTTCTTCCATCTCCGATGGCCTCATAAACTCTTCATCTTCTCCCTCTTATCCCTTTATTTAGCAGTCATAGGTAATGCTCACTTCAGGTCATTGACAGGGGGTTGCAGCCAATAACGTCGCAGCATGATGAGGGGTACATACGTCCTACTGCAAAATTGGCGCAAAGCTAGAAGTACCGGCAGTTTTCAAGTGACAAAAAGCTACATTCATCATGAGAACCAACAGCGTTGGGTGGATCCCACCCTGTAGGTGAAGTCGTCCCGATTCCAGTCGAATTGATTTAGGGTAGCTTTAATTCCACGGCCCATTTTATTTAAATACACGGCCCATTTTGGATAAATCCACCGCCCTAATAATTTAGGGCAGGGATAATTCCACAGACCGATTTGGATAATTCCACTGACCATTTTGGATATTTCCACTGACCTAATTAGTAAGATGTGTTTTGGGATATTTCCACTGTTGGAATCGCGCAACACGGAATATCGTCGGATATTCCGGGAGATGTAATCGCGTGCGGATTGGTGGGCATGGCGGGCTCAACACCATAAAGCC
>QEQW01000821.1:0-10430 GCA_004016085.1 Claviceps quebecensis
CCCTCTCCCCCTCCCCCTCTCCCTCTCCCTCTCCCTCCCCTTTTCTCTCCCGTTGGCCGGAGAGAGAGAAACGCCAAACCTGCAAGCATGCATATAGGAACTAGAGTCACTAACTAGAATTGTGTTTTCACACCCCCTTCAGCCTCATGCTCGTTACTTGCCTGAACCCCAAGATTGGGTACGACATGGCCTCCAAGGTCGCCAAGAATGCGCACAAGAAGGGTCTTACTCTCAAGGAGAGTGCCATGGAGCTCAAGGCGCTTACGTCGGAGGAGTTTGATGAGCTTGTGAGGCCGGAGCTTATGATTGGGCCGGCTCCTTACAAGAAGTGATGTCTTTTTTTTCTTCTTTTTTTTATCACAGGGGGGGCGGGGGCTCTGGTTGGTTGGGGGGGGCTGGGTGCACTTTGAATTGAATGAACTGGAGTAGAGGTACATAGTAAGTAGCCGTGGTGTCGCAGTGTGTAGGGTTTGCACTCGGAAGAAGATGATACGACAGGTCCAGATCAAGATCGAGATCAGGATCAAGAAGATGAAGGAAAGAAAAAAGAAAAGAAAAGAAAAGAAAGACAAACGATAAGGGGCATGATGAACGGATCCCCTATGAGAGCATGAATTTTTTTTCTCGCTTTACACTACAGCATCGCGTACGCACAAATTTTCGCATACATAGCATGAATAGATAAACAACATCAGCAGCATTTTTCGTTATGGAGCACATGGGATACCGTGAAAGAGAATAAACAGGATTTGTAAAGCGCATAATGTCCGAAATGCTCAGAGAGGATACCAAACCCCTTACTTACTTTAGGTACATACATACTAAGTATAGCACAATCTTCGCATAGTATAGCTGCCATTAGCAGCATTCTCACAATGGAGCACCTTATAGAAAAGTCATGACAAACAGATGAACCTGATGAACCTGATGAACCCCGTACTATACTTAGCATTGCCTATCATATCTTCTCGCACATGTACCACATCACCACTCGATACACATCAGGTACTAGCCACATCATGGAACGCCCAAACCCCAAACATAAGAAGAAGGGCAAAGGCGTGCCATCATATAGTGCATCACGGGGCAGTAAGTCCAGTCCATTCGCCTCGTGTTGTCATTCTGCTGAGGCAGTCTTCTATGTACGATTCACGTCCATACATGCGTGTCTGTACTGTGAGGCTAGCCTTCATGTGCACCCTCCACCCTCCTCTTCTCTATGATCTCATCATAGCAAACAATCGATCGACTGCGGCTTCTTCTCCTGGATCAACCTCCAAGTTTTCCGCAAAAGATGACTGCTCGTCATCACCCTCGTCGTCATCCTCACCATCATCGACCACAATCTTGGTCATACCCTCGGTCGCTTCAACCATAGAAGTGTCTCCCTGGACAGGACCTGTCTCTGCAGCTTCACTAGACGCGTTCCCGTCCGCGGCGCGAATGTCTCTCTGCACATCAAGAGACTGGGGATCCCCAAATAGGGATCTCATCTTATAATTGACAGAAGGAACACGTTGTGCTGCCGCAAGCATAACTTTTCCGGGCCTATACGAGCTCCCCATCGCGATCCGCACCAAGACCCAGTGGAAGATCCACGGGAAACTGATGAGAGGCATGTTGGCGTCTTTGTCATCAGCACCCCCATCACCGCCACTAGACTCCACGCTGCGTATCGAGTGTCCGTCATCTCTAAGCGCAGCCTGGACCTCTTCCTCCGTGACCATGTACATGGCCGCAACCAGCTTATCCAACGCTTCAGGCTCATCCTCACTAAGGAGATTGTAGCACTGGTCTCTGAAGCGCTGCTTCAAAGCTTCGTATTCTTGCCCGAGGCTTTCTTGTCTTTTGTAGTCGCTGCCGATGCGGGGCTTGGTCATGCACCAGCCCGTGTAAAGTTCAAATTCCGACTGGACTTCATGCTGAGCGAGGATGCGACGCACGGAAACGTCGTACTGGAGTTTTATGGCCTTGACTGTGTCACGAGTGCTCTGATCCAATTCGAAGCGCTGTGTAATTCGCTTGTCAAACGCGTGCTCCCAGCTAGGATCGAATTTGGGGCTGTGCTTGACCACCTCGTCGTACATTGCGCCTAGGACCTTTTCTGAGCGGTAGGTGCTCTTCTTTTCCATGAAATGCGGCCATTCTTTGGGTAGCTCACTAATGTCGAAATTCGCAGGCTGTCCAGTTTTAGGGTAATCCACCGCTCGGGAGTGTTTGTCTACCAACGCTAAGCCTTTGATGAAAATCATGATTAGCGCCTAGTCGTGAGACTTGACTTGGTCTGCGAGAAAGGACTGGACAGAACAAAGGGGGAGAATAGAAATCAATCTTACATAGCGGCGATTTCGGCCCATGTCTATCGGCAAATGCCAAATGTGAATCGGCAATCAATCCCAGGACATCATTCTTCAGATAGTGAAGAAAAAAGTCCTGCAAGTCGTCCACAGTGACATCTCGTTCCAACTCGAGCGGCTTTGGGCCCTCATAATCCATTGGACGATAGTTCCACTCGCGCGGGATGAGCTCAGGCTCCCAGATGACGAAAAAGTCGTCTCCATCGAGGTCCCCCCCGGACAACATGCTCGGCACCGGGCGATCCCCCGTAGAGGGAAACACGACCACGTCAGTAAGGTGTCTCAGTCTTGGATTATCCACTGCCTCTACGATCCGGATGTCTCCGGGATGAAGCGACGGATGGCGTCCGACGACGCAGACGCCTTCTATGACCGTCTTCGCAGATCCACCAAAGTCTGTCAGCTGTAGGAAGATTTGGGGCAACTGATTGATGTCTTTGATGGCAGAGCCTTCCGTCTCGCGGGAATGGCCTCGCAAGGTGCCCGTCTCGTCCACGCAGCCGAGAACAAAGGCGCTCTTGGCGACGTGTAGACGCGCCTTTTCTCGCAGGAGCTTAAAGGACCATGAGATCCAGATTTTCAAGAGGTTGGACGTAAAAGGCTCCTCTACAGTCTTAAACTTGGCCCTCAAAAGCTCGGCAAGAAGAAGCGTGTTCTGTCGTTCGTCTACAAATTTCGTGAGTAATCTAATAGCCGCCGCGGAATCCCGAGACGCCTTCTCAAATGCCTTGATCTGCTCGTCCAACAGGTTCATAAACACAAGGCGAGGTACGCCCAGACTCTCCAGAATGGTAATGGTCTGGCGGTTGAGTGTTGCAGTCGCCCGGCTTGCGCATTTTATCACCTCCAGGCCTTTGGACAGAGACTTGAACTTTTCCTGGGAGGGGCGAATGTGCACTTCTCCCCATTTGATCTGAGGCCAGACTGACAGTACTCCTTTGCTACCTCCCATACGAAACTGAAAAGCAGTTGGTTCGCTCATTACATCTAATCTCATGTCTTGCGTAATCACCTGCGCTTGGAACTTTGATATGAGGCCAACACCATCTGTGAAACAGAGACCATTTCTCTCTATATCAGGTATGTAGATGACCCGAGGCACGGGGATACCTTTTATTTCTCTTGTCGTGGAGAAACATTGCCCCAGACGAGCGGCATACTTGGCAACAACTTTTATGTGATCAAACTCGCCCATCCACGCGCGAATGTCATGGCATGAAAGACGTTCAATGGGGCAAAAGAAGTAAGCGCTGCACTCTCGCAGTTGCGAGCTTCCAAAGGCAAGAAATCTGTACGTTCGAGATCCAATGCGGATCCCCTCATAGAGGGTCCTCTGCACCCGTCTCCAGATGTCTTGATTGTCTTGCCTATTTGCATTGATTCGGCCAAACTCGGGCTCCCCAACAAATTGGACGCGCAAAAAGCGATCCTGAAGCCAGTCGTACTTTCGAAAAACTCGATTCGAAGTTTCGATTGTCGGTGAAGATAGGAGCATTGTGGTCGGGGTGATGTATATCTTTCGCACGATTGCACAGTATTCAGGCACTCCAGTATGGGGAACGTGGTACTTTGCGTCTTCCATCTCGAAAAGATCCATGGGGTCAGAAAGTCTCTCATTCATGTCAGCAAGGTATTCAAGTCGCCGAGTGGCGTGCTCACTTGAGACTGCGGCGAGGGCAGCTAGATGCTTGAGAAAGTCGAGGCCAATGCTATACTCGCATAATATACCTCTCGATATGCAAACCTCCAACTGATAGCGGACTTTGAAATCCAGGTGCACAGTAGGTACTGATCCAAGCTCGGCCGACGGTTGTTGATTGATGGCTCCTGTGCATGGAGGGTCCAGATATTCCCATGCGCTGACAGCCTTGCTCGTGTCAAACGCGCAATTGGGATGGCGGAAAACGTTGCATTCTGATAGAGTAGATTGCAGGACTTCATACACACTATTATCACGCGCGCTATTGGCGTCAAAGGACAATCGGAAAGCCGTCCACCGTCCAATATTGATTTGAGAATCATCAGGCTCATCATGAAGGGCGACTGGGAGACCAATCTGGGCTTCGTCATCTTGGAGTATACTGGTCGCTCGACACCAAGCCCTATCTGGAGTCCATCTTTGAGGGTTGCTGTCAAAGCTGTCTAGGACATTTTCCATTTTGCGAAAGTAATCAGGTGGGTGAGGCAAGGCGAAAACCAAATGCCGCCGATCATTTTCCTGAGCCTCTAGAGCCGTTTTGATAGAAGGGATGTCTATGACAATTTTGTATTCTCTTGATGTCGCCCAATTGTTTGATGATGTAGATTTCGTCGAGCACGAGAAAAGCAGCATGAGCAGCTTTCTCTGTCGATCAAGCTCAAGCCTGGCACCTTGCTTCGTGTGAATCGATTTTATCACATGCATCAACGTTGGCTCTACCATGCACCCGAAGCCCAATGACACTAGTACAAGCGTGACCTTGCCTGTCCGGTTGGGCATGTGAGAAGCATCGTTGGCCGAGCGACGGTGTTTTGAGTTTCCCACGTCCTCATAAGGATATATTTTCAATCCTTGGGGGAAACGTCGAGTATCAGGATGTGGGACCAAGAAGCCGTTGGTCCAGAACCTGCTCCGTGGAGGAGGCTCAAACTTCATCACAACTGACGTTGCACCATACTTGGCGAATAGATTGATCAAGACAACAGTGCCCTCTGGGGAGAACCATTGCCATATGTGCCGTGCAGAGACATCCGAAGGTAATTTGTCAACCTTGAGGGTCAAGCTGGGTTTCCCACGCCATTCATCTCGTAATATCGAGGATCTAATTGACGTCGTCGAGGCAGAAGCCGCCATAGAACCACTGCACTGATGAGAGCCCGTTGAGGCCGACGTTGGAAGTCGAGGCACTTGATGGACAGGCCTCAGACAACTATCATTACTCGTGTGCTCGGCGACAATTCTACCACGCAGGTAGCTTTTCTGGAGTGAAAGCAGAAGTGGCGACACTGGATGTCAGGGTTGCCTTCTCGATTTCGCTTGGGGCGAGGGTGTCGAAAACGGACAGATGGACTGAATCGGGCTTGTAGCTTCTCTGTTGCGCCTATGAATAGCGGTCGCCGGGTCCTCTTAGCAGGGAAGATGTTAGGAGTGAGCTTTTTCTATATCCACAGACATCGATGTTGGAAAAGCAGGGGTAGTAGCATAGAGGGCGAGAAGCGCAGGCAGTTCTTGTGAGAGAAGAAAGGAGACGGAAGACAACAAGGTTGACAGAAAATTCGACATGATGAAAAAAAAAAAAAAAGAGGGCAAAAGAGAAGAGGAAGAAGGAGCGAAGGGACCTGACTCTTGAGTCACCTCAAACAGTACCGTGCGTTGGCTGTAGCAGCAGAGATACCCAACGGATACTTACTTGGTCGAACAATCTACACCGGGCACCTCTTGATCACACCAGATGACAGTTATGACATTATGACCTTGTACGATTCAAGCTGCAAGTTCTTGTTCAGGATTGTCCGTATCACAAACCATTTCTTCCGCCTTGTTGAAGCTGAAAATGGTGGAGATAGGACGGACAATTGGGTACAATGCCTCGACTACCTACATCGACCACAACATGAATGTGACCAGACAGGAGCAAGCAAGGAAGGAACGTGGGAAGATGTCGTCACACGTTGGAGGCACCAGTCATCATCAGCCTGGCCGCCATGCTGTCAATCGCATCAAGGGCCGATTCGTGATGCTACGAATAGCTGACGGGCGGCGGCAGGCGGCAGCGGCGGGCGGCAGACGGCGAGCGACAGGCTATACAACCCGCGGTGAATGTATGTATGTATATCGTTGTGCGTAGCATCGTGTGATTGCATGATGCAACCGTCCTTCTAGAGTGGTGGTGTTCACTGTTGCACAAGAGAATGGCTGCAGCTTACTGGGCGATTCTTGGTCTTGGGGTTCATAATGATGCGCAAGTGGGCGTGCAAGGCACGTGAACGGCTTCCGACTCAACGGCACCTAAGAGCAGCGGGATTGATATCAAAAGGAAACAATAGAAAATCTTCGAGGTAATCGTCCAACGAGCAACCATGTGGCACAGTCCAAACTGTCTTGGAAGTTGGGACAGGAAAGGCGATACATGTAGCTAACTGCATGTGACTGTGGCCACTGGCTGGACGCGACGGCTCTAGGTCCTCCGTAGGCGAAGCAGGAACTCATTCAGGAGTGACCAACAGACGCGTCAGGGCGTGTCGGAAGTTGGAACTAAAATTGTACACATGTCGGTCCCCGCGCGCACCCGACTGAAAAAGGACACCACGGCGCCCGCTTCTGCCTCATCTGTAACATTGACTCCTACAAGTTACAAGTTACAACTCATACCTGCAGCATCCCTACTTGTTGTCCTGCTTCGACCTGCCTTTGCATCCCAATTTGCGACCGCGCCTCTCTGTCAAAGAGCGGAGTGGCTGTGCTTTCTCGTCCTCTGTTTCTCGCACAACTCGTCGCGCACACCGTACCGAAAGACAGCAAGTATCACGAATCACGAATCACGATTCACGATTCACAGCGCCAGCAAGTCTTAAAGTCTTCAAGTCTTCGGTCGATCATACAAGAAGCAGTCTTTTGCTTTCGCAACGAACATAGCTTCTCCTAGCCCAGCATGGTTTATCTCCGACAAAGTCAGCTTCCGGCGCTGAAGGAGTACAAGTACTCCGCCGTCGACCGGTCGCTGACATCCAAATACATCCTCAAGCCGTTTTACAACAATTTTGTTATCAAGCTATTTCCAATGGGCATGGCACCTAATTTGATTACATTGACAGGCTTCCTGTTCATCGTCATCAATGTCTTGACGCTCCTGTGGTACAACCCGACTCTCGATCAAGACTGCCCTTCGTGGGTCTACTACAGTTGGGCCGTCGGCCTCTTCCTCTACCAGACTTTCGATGCTGTCGACGGCGCCCAAGCGTGAGTTCATACCTGAGGAGTAGATTCTGAGCGCTCAACGACTGCTTGGACCTATATCGACTCTGCTTCACCGCAACGCGACGGGAGACTGTCTTCTCGGTCATCAGACGCTAACTCGATATGCAGACGTCGCACCAAACAGTCCGGCCCCCTTGGCGAACTCTTCGACCATGGCGTGGATGCGCTCAATACCAGTCTCGAAGTCCTCATCTTTGCCGGCTCACAGAACTTGGGGCAGGGATGGAAGACGGTTGCGACTCTGTTCGCGGGTACGTTGCTCCGACCCTGATTGACGGAATGATAGACAGAATTTTCACAGCCTGAGCCATGACCGCTGACACGAAGACGCGTGCTTTTGCAGCCTTACTTACATTTTATGTCCAGACTTGGGATGAATACCACACCAAAACCCTGACTCTCGGTATCGTCAATGGTCCTGTAGAGGGAGTGTTGATCCTAGTCTTGGTCTATGCCATGACCGGATACTTTGGCGGAGCCCACATCTGGCAACAGAGCATGTTCCTTACCTTGGGCGTCCCCGAGAACCTCGGCATACCCAAGATGATTTACAACTTTTCGTTCTCTGAATGGTATTTGGTCCAAGGCGTCATCGTCCTTGTACTCAACACCGTCGAGTCGTCATTCAACGTCATTCGTGCCCGTCATGATCGCGGAGACCGATCCAGAGGCGCGCTTCTGGGTCTGCTGCCATTTTTTGGTATCTGGACCTTGATTGTGACGTACCTCTACCTGCAGCCAGTTGTCTTGAACCACCATCTGGTGCCGTTTGTATTCTTTACTGGCATCGTCAACGCGTACAGTGTTGGACAGATGATTACGGCTCACTTGGTCAAGTTGCCCTTTCCGTATTGGAATGTTCTGGCCATTCCCCTCGCCTTCGGCGTCATCGACTCGCTCGCTCCCTTGTGCCTCCAGCGATTTGGTATTGGCTGGCCCAGTGCTCTCGGCAACGACGAATATCAGGTTTCATACAGCTTTCTCATGCTCGGTCTGGCCGTGGGAGTCTATGGCAGCTTTGTCGTTGATGTCATTGTTTCAATTTGTGACTTCCTTGACATCTGGTGTCTCACCATCAAGCACCCGTATAACGAATTCGGTCCCAAGGTCCAGGGTGAGAAGATCCAGTAGCTTCACCTCATAAATACACACCATTGGCCAGTTGAAGAGGAGGACGAAGAAGAAGAAGAAATTACTGAGACGTCTCTCGACGAAGCTTTTGATGTGTTGGCGAAGCGACTCCAGCGGCCGATGATTTCAAAGATGAAAAAGAAAGGAACCGAAATGCAGAGTCAAGACGATAAAATCCGGAGTACCAACGCGAGGATGGCGTACTGGAAGCATTTAGACATGCATTCACGGACGGAGAGACGGAGAGGTAATGGTCATGAGCATGGGATCACGAGGATCCCACGCAGGTTATGCGCGATTGTGTTATGAGAAACAAAATTTGTCCAAAAAGAAGATTTGTCCCTTGAAGATGCGTGGTGGAATTACAAAATCACGTCCCAGAGGTGCAGCCTAAGATGAGGCACCAAAGGAAGGGGACGTGGACATCAACTAATTTTTACGGAGCGAATACTTTTCATCTTGGTCGTTCTATCTATGCCCCCCCTGCCCCCCCTTTATTTTCCAGCCTGGAGTTCCAGTTTAGTTGCACCACCTCTGTATTCTGCGGTTATCTGCTCAGAGACCGCTTACACGGGGTGGCGAAGGCGAGAACCGCTTTAATAATCATGATTTACGTTGCTTGTTGTGTTGTGAAGTTGAAGAGACTAAGCTTTCTTCAAGTATGGGGTGTGTACATGTAGATGTAGATGAATGACGCTGGAGCATGATCAGCACTAACATGCCTATTTGCTCAATTTCACACTTTAGTATCTCTTCTACGGACTCCAGCAGCTGAAGACCACCCACCCTTTTAAGCTTGAAGTCCAGTCTAGTCCAGTCCAATGTATTTCAGGTCTTTGCCGCGCCGAATGGGGCCCGAAAGTGTACGTTGGCAGCTACCAAGTCTTATTCCCTTTTATCATCACGGCTTGAAGACAATCTATGTAGCCGGAAACACAATTTGTCTTCAGTGTGTAGGGTAGCGAGAGAAAGCCGACTTACACGTCTCTTGCTGGAAGTCTGGAACTACCCCTGAACTATTCAGAACTTCGGTTTACTCTGTAGTCTACCCTACCCGCCTTCACTTGTTATGCCATGCATGGAAATCTTTCTTCTAAGACCCCCATCCCAAAACATGGCAACTCTACCCCAGATCCCTTGCATTTTTTTTATATTAGATCCCTCAAGGCATCAACCTCTTGGGCGTACGAGGATAATAACTCGCCAAATGCACACTCGGCAAGTTCAAATACCACGCCACCACTCGATCCAGCCCAATCCCACCCCCCCCATGCGGCGGCACTCCCGCACTCCGAAACACATCCACATACTCTTTGATTCCATTACTTTTCGGATCAACCCCCTTCTTACGAATACGCGCCTCCAGCGCCTCCGGCAGGTGAATACGCTGCCCGCCCGAAAGAATCTCCTGCCCACGCATGAAAAAGTCAAACGCGTTTGTGAGGGCCGGATTCTCAGGATCCTCCATTGCGTAAAAGGGCCGCGCGCCCTCGGGGAACTTGTCCAGGACGTAGAAATCTGTCTTGTATTTCTCGCGGATCAGTGCGCCGAGGGCTTTTTCCTGAGGCGTGGACATGTCTTCGTGGTCGGACACGTTGCGGTATTCGGGAGGTCCGTGGGCGCGGAGGAGGGCCTGGCCTTCGGCAAAAGTGAGGCGGACTTCGTGGCCTGGTTCGGGGAGAAGGAAGTCTTCGGAGGGGTAGACGGTGCGGATGAGGGCGATTTGGTCGGCGCAGCGGGTGGAGAGGCCGCGGAAGATGAAGAGGAGGACTTGTTCGAGCATGGTGCGGACTTCGGTGTAGGTGTCTTCGATTTCCATTTCGAGATCAAGACCGGTGAACTACAAGATATGGAAAGCGTGTTAGACGAAATCAATCATTTTATCAAATCCTGTTGTAGAGTTACTCGTCCATCACCGATTTCGACTCTCCGAAAGCATCATATCACCAGGATTCCTCGGGAAAAAAAAAAAAAAAAAAAACGAA
>QEQW01000822.1:0-10425 GCA_004016085.1 Claviceps quebecensis
TATCATCATCACGTATGGCGCTTCTGCAATCTGCATCAATCAGAATTAGCAGACGTCTCATTACGTACGGCGATGGAACATAATCAAAAAGCGCTTTGCCGAGCAAGGTATGATCACCATCAAAACTCTAGTTTTTAACGGTCTGAACGATTGTCGTTCAGTACATGTGTATGTTGGCGGATATGGGTGATTGTATTCTTTGGCGCCACTTCAACGATTTTCTTCCCTGAGACCTGGGTAGCAGTGTCAAGTTCTGGCCATCTCGAAATTCGAATGATAGAACTTTTATGGTCTCAAATTCGTGTGTAGCCCAGTTGATGCCCGTTGAAGTCTCGCAAGCCAATCACTATACCAGTGCTCGCGTCAAGTCTTTTACTTGACAGTATCTGATTGTACATAATTGCCCGCTTCACGACAAACAGATTCGCCAGACAAGGTGGTGAAATTGGATGGATGCGTTTATCATAAGAGCTTTTGGGTATTACAATAGATAATGATTGCCTTCAGCAATTGCCAAACATCGACTAGTTCGACTTGGAACACCCAGATCACATCATCACTCCGGCTTGCGCCCGTACACAGCATGCACAATCATATAGCTATGAACGTTGGGATTGCGAATCGCCTTTCGCAGAGCCGCCAGCCACACATGGTACTCGTCTGCCGGCTTTTGGAGGCTTTGCCAAAGCATCTGAGTGTAACCTATTGATCAGAGGTAAGATTTGTAAGTTGTTACCCGTTCGAGCAGGTAGCGCACAGTTACAAGAAAGAAGGCTGACTTCCTTACCTTGAAGGTCGTTGTCCAGAGCCGCTGCAAGAAAACGCCCTACTTCAGCAAGTCTGGGATCCTTTGGCCAGGGACCAATAGGAATCTAGTAACGAGTTATTCTCTTTCTGAACTCTCCAAAAGTAATAAATGACGGCAACATACCTTGTATCGAACCACCTTTTTGTCCATGAAGCCGGCGTCGTCAAACGCTTGTCGCTGAATGTCTTGCAAGAAGAAAGGACGATTCAAGACTTCACCGGCCTTCTTAAATAAATCTCCTGCAGAGGCAAGAACAGGTTCCAGCTCCGTTGTTCCGTCGTCGCTGCGATACTCACAATCCAACTCAACAGACTCTACCCATCCACCTGGCGCACAGCATTTGTAGGCTTCTTTCAAAAGACCTTTCCAGTCTTCGATACCACCCAAAAGATAGCGCATGTGAATGAAGTCAAAATGGTCGGCTTCCCAAGTCCAATCGAGTCTGGCATCGTCTATCTCGAAGCGCAGATTTGGCGGAACCCACTGAGGTTGGCACGGGGATAGATCTGTTCCAATGACCGAAGCATTTGGATTTTGGTCCGCAAAGTCACTGGTTGACATTCTTCAGCAGGAGAACATAACGAATTTGGGTTCTTTGGGCCATACATTGCCCAGATGCCTGATTAAAATGGACACGTCAGAGACGGTACTGTGTGATGGAATATGGCTTACTTAGGTACTTAGTACTACTTACCGGTTCCCGTACCGACGTCGAGCACGCGCTAGAAGTTTAACACAGTTAGTAATTGGAAAAAAGGAAACTGCAGTGCCTCTCAAAGCACCTAGCAGACTCGTACATGGATCTTATCTTTCTCAAGCGGTGCCAGGAACAATTGGTCGTCAAAAAGGATCGTCAAGGAGTGGTGGCTTGTGATCAGATTAGCCTGCGATCTTGCTGAAGGGCCTATTTGTCACCAGTACTTCAATCCGACCGATTCGAGCTGCTGGTCGTCGTTAGGAAGGAAATAATTGGTCGTGAACTTATCGCTATGGTAGGTGCGGCCGTGTATTCGACGGTACTCGAGGACACTGGATGTAACGGAGGCGGTGGAACTTTGTCTACAACAGATAGTCAGAGGTTAGGAACAACACGTGGATCCTGCAGAATGCATGGCACAAACTCATCGGAGAAAACGGAATCCACGTCATTTAGATCGTCAGCCTTTTTGTTGAAAGTTTTATTAGTCTCCGTACAAGTGAAACGGTTGTGGCAGTGGGCTAATTGTTTACGGGAAAGTCGTCCGCAGGAATTAAGTCGTCCTCAGTATGAGGTGGACTTCGCTGATTTACTTGTGCTGTCGACATGATAAGAAAGTCATGGGGAAAACAAGCAAGCCATTAAAAGGCAGGTCTGGTGGGATCTTGGCAGATAAATACCTATCCTTGATGTGGAGTTTCCAGGAAGCCAAGACGTCATCTCACAGTTCTCCATAAGCTGAGGAAAGTAATGTGAGCGTACATGCGATGTAAATAATTGCATCGCGGGGCCGCCGGGGCGGCGGGGCGTTACGCAGCTTGACCTTCAAGTTCGATAAGTTCCTCGTGCACTGTTACGTGCTCTCGACGGAAACCGTCATCTGGATCTCAAATTTCACTAGATCATGGCATAAATATTCTCGATTTCCAATTGGTGAACCATTTGACTTTTGCGAGACTGATATCATATAAGAGGCTTGGGAGCATTCCCTCGTCCATGGCTATCTGTGTGGCTGATAATCTTACTTGCCTTCTGAGACTGAATAGCGGCGAGCCCGCTGCGACGTGCACACTCGCAACACAAAATATACGACAGAGAGGACAGAAGATTTCTCCTCAGAAGTCCATATGGCCAAGACGGTCCTTGAGATATTATTATAATAGGCAAACACGGAAGGTGCGCCTCCGCTGACGCTTCGGCACACCTTCCTTCAGTTTTGCCTAATTAAACAAGACGGCGGACGCTCCTTTACATACTGAATGAACCATGATAAGTTTGTCTACTGAAGAGATGCAGAGAAAGATGAAGCTTGTACGATACCTTAAGTCAAGTAACAAGTTTTTTGTAGCATTAACATAAACTCTAATGACATGTTCACATTGCCACGAATTCATGTCACGGCGCACGTAAATTCGGGCCTTTGTTGGGCCCTCCGAGCAGAGTATGGAAATAGATCTCGGCGATTTGGCCAACTGCTTCAGCGATTAGAAGCATTTGGGCGTAGATGTATTTCAAGGACGAAATCATGTGTAAGTGTACTTCCGTCGAGACTCGTCTCGGACAAGTCGGGAATCCGCATCACAATTTCCATCGTGTATGTGAACTTGTGAAGGGACGGTACCTCTTCTCCTGATGCTGAATTTCTGGAATTCAGATCTATTGCGTAGAGCCGCATTCTCAAGAACATGCACGGCGATCGCGATTCGCAACACTTCAGTACACTTGATAATACTCGCTTCCGGATTGGGGCAACGTTAAGTCTGGGCTCGCGACGTCGGCCGTCCGGCAAGATGTGTCTCTTCCTCGGACCTCAAACATGAGCTCTAACCTGCTAAGCAAGAAATAACATCATAATACCGTTGTAGCTTTTTCTCGGCCCTCAGAAAAAAAATAGAATTCCAAGATAAGTATTTCCCTTACGGCGGCATACTGTACGCGTATGGGCAACGGACACAAACAAAAACTGCACAATGTGTGGCAAAAGCGTTCAGTACATGCAGAATTAAGTCCTCCGTACCCAATTAGCAAATGTCTGCTTGATAACATGCAGGTCTTACCGCTACGGAAAACGTAGCGGAATTGGAGCGGTCACCGGTGCGATCATTACTTAAAGGAAGGAACTTGCCAACTTGGGCGGTACGGTGGACGTTATTTTACTTCAGCGCGCGATTGATGATACCGACACATCATATCCAACAGCTCGATCATTCGGGCTTCCGTCCATACACAGCATGCAATATCATATAGCTGTGAACTTTGGGATTACGGATCGCCTTCCGCACAGCCGCGAGCCACGGAGGGTACTCGTCTGCTGGTTTTTCGAGGCTTTGCCAAAGCATCTGAGTATAACCTAATGATCAGAGGTAAAAGTTGTAAGTTATTTTTATCGTTTAAGCGAGTAGTTTACGGCTACCATTACAGGAAAGGGAGACATGAAACATCTTCCTACCTTGAACGTCGTTCTCTAGAGAGGCTCCGAATATTCGCCCGACTTCAGCGAGTTTAGGATCCTCAGGCCAGGGACCAACAGGAATCTGATTGCGAGTCATTCTCTTTCTTACCTTCCAAAGGCAAAGGGTGACAGCACATACCTTGTATCGAACCACCTTTTTCTCGACGAAGCCGGCGTCGTCAAAAGCTTGTCGCTGAATCTCTTGCAAGAAGAACGGACGTTTCAAGACTTTGCCGGCTTGTCGTAGTAGTTCTACTGTCGAGGCAAGAACAGGTTCCAGCTCTATTGTCCCGTCGTCGCTGCGATACTCCGCATCAATCTCAACAGACTCTACCCATCCCCCTGGCGCACAGCATCTAAATGCTTCTTTTAGAAGACTCGTCCAGTCTCCAATGCCACCCAAGATATTGCGGATGTGAATGAAGTCGAAATAACCGGTATTCCAAGTCCACTCGAGTCCGGCGTCGTCTATCTCGAAGCGGACATTCGGGGGCACCCACTGTGGTTGGCACGGGGATAAATCGGTACCGATGACTGAAGCGTTTGGAAATAGGTCGCCAAATTCACTGCTCAACATTCTTCAGCATTATGAAATGTGGAGTTTGAAATATTTGTGTGCCGTACATTGCCCACGTGCCTGATGAACCGTCAGCAACGGTGCTGTGTACTTCATCGTGATATCTAGATTACTACTTACCGGTTCCAGTACCGACGTCAAGAACACGCTAGATATATCCGCCCAATTAGCAATTGTGTAACAAAAAGTCAGTGGAGTTTCCTCTCAGCCTCGTACATGGACCTTTTCCTTCTCTAGCGATGCCAGGAATAACTGGTCGTCAAGAAGGATGGTCAACGAGTGGTGACTTGCTATCAGATTAGTGTGTGATATCGCTAGAACTAAGGCTCATATATGACTAGTACATCAATTCCACCGATTCTAGCTGCTGGTCGTCATTGGGAATGAAATAGTTGGCGGAGAACCTATCACTGTGATACGTGCGGCCATGGACACGACGGTACTCAAGGACACTGGATGCAATGGAGGTGGTGGAACATTTTCTGCGACAGATGTAAGAATAGTTCAAGATGAGAATAAAATGATGAAGAGCACAAACCCTTCGGAGAAAACGGAATCCGCGTCGTCCCGATTGTCAGCCGCCTTAACGTTGAATTAGTCTCCGTTTCAACCTTCTGTTGACGCGGGCAGTTGAAAGTTCCAGGCTTACAGGAACGTCGCCCGCAGGAATCAGGTTGTCCTCGGTATGAAGCGGACTCCGCTGAATGTCAATCACTTGTCCTGTAGACATGATGTAAGAAAGTTGTGAGAGATGCAACCGAGCTATAAAAACGAGCGGGACCTGGCCAATAAATACCTCCTCCCTCCTATGAGTCCTATCTGAGACAACTTACAAGTGTGGGGTAATCACCGCCATATCTTACTACATACTATTACTACCTAGTACCTACCTATCTACATTGGTATGTACGTACCTCCTGGGAGGTAGGTATCTACGGAGTACATGGTACCTGGTACCTATTAGTATTACCTAGGTACCTAATATCTAGACTCTAGAGTGAGTCGCTCACGGCGACGCAATGCAGAAATTCAATCTTCCAAATCGTAGTGATGGCTCCGTCAGTGACTCGTGAGCACCGCCACCGATCAGGAAACGAATAATGCGTCAACTTATAAAGTGTTCAGAATTATGGAGCTAATCAGCTTGACACAACCAACACGAATCGTTATGGTGATGTAGCCGATACATTATATCGATCTCGTTCATGACAGAATGTTCGGTCACATCACATGTGAAATCCGACTCTATCATGACTCCAAAAGATTGTCGACAAGAAAAATTGGGTTTGGGTGTGGACGACCAGTATGGCAGTACGAAGTCATTGCATATTGAGGAATAAGCCATTGCTCGTGCTGGCAGCCGCATCACGTGACGGCCGCATCAGCCGATTATGTACATAGTGTTCCCACTTTCCCACAAATTGGGAAACTTAGCTCTTTAGTCAAATATACACCCACCATGTGCCCCCAAATTGCTTAATATTGCATACATTTTCTCAGCCCTCGTGCCAATTCAACAGCTATCTGTCAGTAACCACAGCATTGGCCAGCCGCCAACGTGTGTATCACAGGACGGTACCTGTCTGAGGCTGTATGTAATGTGTGTTGAGAATAATGCGCATTGATCTACAATTCGTGGATCGTCATGTTGGCAATCCCTGATTATTGTGGCCTGTTGTCCTTGGTTGTTGCACTGCACTATATATCCCACACTAAAAGTCTAAGTACAATATGAGGATCGGATATATCATATTCCTCCCTCCCGTCACACCCCGTACCAATACCGGCGTCAACTGTTTCATTATCTACATGTGATTCATGGGGGAGTGAACGCTAAATATATTCCAGGAGAATTTGAGCAAAGCGATTATCGAATTGTGGTAGAACGATGAATACAGGTCCAGCATGCAACAGCCAGATCACTCGAGTTTGCGTCCATACACAATATGCCCCATCATATAGCTGTGAACTTTGGGATTGCGGATCGCCTTCCGCAGACTCGCGAGCCACACATAATATTCGTCTACTGGTTTGTCGAGGCTTTGCCAAAGCATCTGCGTGTAACCTAAGATCAAAAGTGAGAAATCCTTCCTCCTTCAATCGAATGTATAGGAAAGAGAGAATGCCTCTACCTTGAAGGTCGTTGTCCAGCGCTGCTCCGAGAACCCGACCAACCTCAGCGAGTTTAGGATCTTTTGGCCAAGTACCAACAGGAACCTAGTGACGAGTCAGTCTGGATGTCTTTGTGAAGCTTGAAAAGACAACGGGGGACCGCACATACTTTGAATCGGACAACCTTTTTCTCGACGAAGCCAGCATCATCAAAAGCTTGTCGCTGAAGATCTTCCACGAAGAAAGGACGGTTCAGGACTTTGCCGGCATCTCGAAATAACTCCCCAAAAGAGGAAAGAACAGGTTCCAGCTCGAGCGTCCCGTCGTCGCTGCGAAACTCGACATCACCCTCAACAGACTCTACCCATCCTCCTGGTGCACAACACTTGTAGGCTTCTTTTAAAAGAGCCGTCCAGTCTTGAATACCACCCAAGATGTAGCGAATGTGAATAAAGTCAAAATGATTGGCATTCCAAGTCCAATCGAGCGTGGCGTCGTCGATTTCGAATCGAACGTTTGGTGGAACCCACTGTGGTTGGCAAGGGGATAGATCTGTGCCAATGACTGAAGAATTTGGAAACTGGTCGGCAAATTCACTGCTCGACTGTGTGAGCATGCGAAGTCCGGACATGTGGCATGACGGTTACTTTGGCCTTACATACATTGCCCAGATACCTGACGAAAACTTTAGCAACAAAATTACAATACTGTGAAGCGAATACTCGATGCCTGTATTTACTCACCTGATCCTGTACCGACGTCAAGCACTCGCTGAGATCATTCATTAGACCAGTAGTAGTAAGAAGACGAATCACGCGTCTGATTGGATCGGCGACTGGCAGTATCTTACATGAATCTTATCCTTTTCCAGCGGCGCTAGGAACAACCGGTCGTCAAATAGGATCGCCAGGTAATGGTGGCTGGCCATCGCATTAATGATCAGCGAACAATCCGTAGAGGATGTGGGCGAGTGTTTGATACCTTAATTCCACCGATTCGAGCTGCTGGTCGTCGTTGGGAAGAAAATAGTTGGTCGCGAACTTGTCGCTATGGTAGGTGCGGCCATGGCTTCGACGGTACTCAAGGATGCTAGATGAAATGGAGGCGGTGGAACTCTGGCTGCGAACGGTCCTCAGAATATTAGAATGCCACTATGATTGTGAGGGAGACAAACCCTTCGGAGAACACAGAATCGAGGTCACTTTGATCGTCAGCCTGAGTGTTTTTATATTTTTCATTAGTGTCTACATCTTCAACCTGAGGCTATTCTTGGCTCACGGGGACGTCCTCCGCAGTGATCAGGTCGTCCTCGGCATGAGGTGGACCCTGCTGATTTGCTTGTGCTGTAGACATAATCGAAAAAGTTGTGAGAGAATGAAGCGAGCTGGAAACGAGGCGGATGGGACCTTGGCTGATAAATACCTATAA
The DNA here is from genome assembly GCA_004016085.1 of Claviceps quebecensis. NCBI lineage: Eukaryota > Fungi > Ascomycota > Sordariomycetes > Hypocreales > Clavicipitaceae > Claviceps > Claviceps quebecensis. The sequence goes on from QEQW01000822.1 coordinate 8,075, forward strand.
TGAGTGGAGTGTTGATGAAGCCAAGACGTCATCTCACCGAGAGCTGAGGAAGGCTTCGCCTGTTTGGCTTCAGGCTAGTACCTTGCAATGTCGCGCGATCCGAGACAATGGCCGGGTATTTCACGTACATCATAGCTAGTAGCCGTCGGCGGTCGCGATTCCTACATAGATAGGTCGTAGAAGCACTGAGCAATGTCACCGAATATTCTGGCTGATAAAGCTTGTTTCCGCCACGGAAACTGGAACCAATACAAATCAGATGCTTTTCGCCATGGACAAGCGGTATGGCTAACAAGTAACCGAGTAATTGTATCCTCGCGGATTCAACGGCCGTCTGCCATAGCAGCGGCCATCGCGTGTCACGGGACCTGTATGATCTCGAATTAGCGTGTGCGAATAAACATGCCCTGATCCATGAATCGTGATTATTTAGTTGCTAATCGTTGTGGCCCATTGTATTGGTGTAATAAGCCTTTCATCGTACCGAATCCCGATACTAGCGTCAACTCCATAATCGTCTACGTACTTTATGACAAGTGCAGGCAGTAAGATTGCAGCAACGTGAATTTTGGCATTATGAAAGAAGAGTAAGGCCTTGTAAGTTGTGAGTTGAGCATCTGTCTGATATTCCTATACGGCGGCCACCTGCTGGATCAATCGGCCCTCAGGCTTGCGTCCGTAGACAACATGCACAATCATGTAGCTGTGTGCCTTGGGATTTCGGATCGCCTTTCGAGTCGCCAACCACGCGTGATACTCATCTTCGAAGTTCGTGTTTCTGGAGGCTTTGCCAAAGCATCTGGGTGTAACCTAATCGTGATGATCGGAGGTCAGACTCGTTTGTTCTTTCCAAAGAGTAGCTACAGATAAGAATGACGCCTCCCCTTCAAGGTCATTCTAATTTCTCTAGAGCCGCTCCCAAAAAAACCGCCCGACTTCAGCGAGTTTAGGATCCTTTGGCCAGGGACCAACAGCCATCTGGGAACAGACGTGAATGCAACCTGTCGCTCTTACTTCAATCTTCCTGATTCGAGCTGCTGTTCGTCATTCGGATAGAGATAGTTTGTTGCGAACTTATCGCTGTGTAAGGTGCGGTCGTGGATCCGACGGTAATCGAGGATAGGTAAATATTTAACTACCTACTCGTGGGTGTAACCTTTTGAAAAAGACACCCACTATGTCTATCTCCCGAATACATGTTGAATCATATCTGATATCCTGAATATGATGAATCAAGAAAGAGCTGATATTCCGCATACAAGAAAAACCATGAGCCGACAGCTCTGATGCGCTGAAAGCCCCTGTAGTTTAGCGGCTCTAGTGCACTGGGGCCGCAGGTATCTTTCCAGCGTCGCGCTCGATGATATCGTGATGAAAAGAGACAAAAGAATGACTGAAACGTGTAAGCGGCAGGCCCAGATACCTGAATACAGAAATCCTATCTTCTTTGGGCATGGGTTTGAGGTATTATGGGCGATGCGGAAAAAGATTCGGAAACAATTTGGGAATTTAGAGTTGACAGTTTGGCGGGATTGGGAATTTGATGGAGCGGTGTAGAGCGGGTCTAAGGTTGGGCCCTATATTGTTAGGGGAATGTACTGGCAGGCGAGTAGGGGGAGTTGAAATTGAATCACCCGCCAGTAAACGTGCGTCGTGCAATACGCACGCCTCGCCATCTAAGACAACGGCCATCGGCCGACGGCCGGGATACCGTATCTTAGGCATCGCGATACCTGATGTACTTCTTTAATTGATGCGCCACCGGAAGACACAGGCATTTTAAAGCGGAGTTCCGAAGATACCTATCAAGCAAAAAGGTGAGATCGATCATCGTTGTTCAGGATAAAGCAGGACGCATAGGCGTTGTTGTAGCCTCCGACCCTCCCTGGCATTAGACATTCTCTTCCGCAGCGAGCAACAACATCAGTATGACTCTGAGAGGAGCAGAGAGCAGATTTAGAACATTGGGAAGCCTCCGCTCAAGGACCTGAATCTTTGTCCTGCCATCTTGATTCTTATGCGGGTTTCTGCCATCCATGAACTCATGGCACTAGCCACACTTGATTGAACTGTGGCAGCATTCAACCTCGCGGCTTGTCGACGCCGTGATTGCAAGCTCCACAGTCTACTGGTGGGCGATTCAATTTCATCCCCCCCTACCTTACAGGTAGGGGGGGTTAATGATCAGCAAAATGCCTTTTGATTTGCAAAATAAAAAGGTACATAGCTGCCCCGCCATTTCCACACCAAAACAGATGTACCTCGGTTTATCTCATATTTCGGCTTTGATGCATGCTCATGCAACCTACGGAGTAACCACGTTTGTTTTTTTGCATCGCGTCTCGACTCTC
>QEQW01000823.1:0-10412 GCA_004016085.1 Claviceps quebecensis
GGAATTGTGACTCTGTGAGTGACGTTGCCAGTGGAATCAGGTCAGTTTTCAGTGATGGACGGGGGGTTCCAGAGGTGGCCAGTGGAATGTCCAGTGGATCCGGACTTTGAATATGTTGTGTACCTCTGAAAGGAATGATAAGACTGTGTGGTATAACTACTGTCATCTATTCCACCCCCCTCGTGTCAGGGGGTTTTCCTCCATGAGTCAAGGAGTACAGGCATTTGTGAATAAATAAAGCAGCATTGCTACCTATTGTAGATACATTAACACCGCTCATTAGCTATTATCAGCCTTTAAATCCATGCAACAGCAATGACTTGCCTCAATATCCACCCTATAACAACAACAACAACAACAACAACAACAACAACAACATAATGTATCGTCCGATATAACGCCCTGCAGTGCACAAGCAAAACAATACCGAGTTCAACAAATGAGGCCAAATCGAATAAAACATGCGAATACATGTATAACTTTGATATATCAAGAAGAGTCGGATCGCGAAGTACACCAGAGACTTATTAGTGATTAAATCCAAGTGGTCGACTCTCTGCGCCACTGGGTCGAGTATTATGTGCACCGCTATAAGAAAAACAGGACTCTAAAAGGACATATTGCGTGAGGAAGGAAGATGAGACCGCTGACCAGATGGGTTGATCATGTACATCGTCAGCTTGGTCGATGCTAGTTCTGTGAAACCCTGTACGGATGTAATGTATGGGTCAATATGGCTTCCCATCATTTCTATCCTTCCTCACACTCCTTCCAAACACAGCGAGCATACTGGCGACCAGCCAAGAGTCCACGGTCGAGTGTAAGATGACTAGCCATGCCGCAATGATGTTAACTAGGTAGTGTAGCATATACGCGTGCGACACCCCGTATACAGCTGCGCAGAGAGCAGTGCCAGAAAGAAGCAGGCTAGTAATATGCCGCAGTTGACTAGTTACTTGTGGCACCATTTTTCCAGTGGTCAGATTCTCAACCAGCAAAATGAATGGCATGATGGACAAGACGTTATGATGAGACGAGAACGGTGTGAGCCAATGTACGGCCAGGTTGCGAATCCAAACTGCTAGTATGGGTAAATTGATTGGCAAGACCCAAATCATTAGCAGGAGTATTGAATGAACATAATGGTAGTAATTCGATATCGACATCGAGTCTGCCGGGGTTGATATGTGGAATGCGCGGACCGCAGTGAACAGCTGTACAAGACACGCGACAAGATACGCAAATTGGTATGGAATAAAGGTCGAAACAAGAAAGAGCAGAATAGCCGTCGAGACCATTCGTCGCTTCGGAGTGCAATGAAATGCCTGTGGTGCAATTCGCTTGTGTCGGTCGCCATCCCCAAACAGATATTGACTATTGCCCAGACAACCAAAGACAGACCACAAGGTCCAAGTCAAGGCGAGCAAAGTATAATGCAGAGCAGCACAAACGCCAATACATATTATGCCGATGAAGACAACCAAGAAACAAAAGGATGGATTCTCTGTGCCAATTAGGAGTTCGTTTCTATGGAACTCATCATGATATCGCTTGTTCCAGGATGATTGAGGAACTACCGCGCGTATTCCCTCGGGATACACTGCGAGAAGAGTCAGACACAGCAGTAACAGCGGGATCGAGCGCCTCAAGGCGACGTCCAACCCCTGTGAGAAGGAGATGAAGAGTCCAGTTTGGTCATAGACAAGAAATTGCGTTCTTAGGACCAAAGTTACGATGAGAATTGGAAATGCCGCGAATACAGTTCTATAACGTATGTAAAGCTTGCCTAGACTCCCAAGCCAGTCGAGACGAAGGATTATAGTTGTTCTCAGTGAGCATGTTGGATCTGACCAGATCTGAAGTCCAATGCCACTGTCTCCATGACTTGACTCTAGTGGTGGCGGAACGTACGGTGCAGTGCCGTGGAAACTGATAGATACATCCGTGACATTGACAAAGTATTTCGACTCGTACGGGCGGCTGAGGTGTTGTCTGACCATGGCAGTGAAAAGCTGACGTCTCGTTTCACACTCGGAGTTTAAAAGCTTCATATCGAAAGCAAACAGACTCGAGGTCAAAGCGGGGAGTCTCAAATCGATGGCCATTGCTCGGTCAGGACCAAGAGATATAGATAGACCAAATACCACAATTTGGATAAGAGAAACGGGAATAGTCTTCTGGATTGCCTCCTGATCACTGAACTCGGCTATGACAAATCCCGATGGATGAGAGCTCGCCTTTTCCACCACAGCAACAAAATTGTACTCCAAAAGATCGTCAGCGTCATACTGTAGATACGAAAATGGACGGATCGCGTCTTCTCCTTCGAGGAAAAAGGGCTCTCGTGTCTGTCTAGTGGATGCTGGTAACAGAATGGCGTCAGACGCAACGTTCTTGCACGCAAGCCTTGATGGGCTGCTGGCAACGTACATGTGGTCTGGGTCACGCGCAGTCATCGAACCAGGCTGATCAAAAAGGACACAGACAAGTATATCTAATGGATTAGACTCATCCGAATCGAGGAGCAAGACGTCTGTCAACAGAGAGAATCTTTTGGCCATCGAAACATCTGCGGTGGGTATCGGAATAAGATGGACCATGGTGTGACCCTGGCTTCCGAGCCGGTTCAGAACTACCCGATCGCCTGCCGGTACAGTTCGGCTCGACTTATGATCCAAATTTAGCACTGATGCTCCGTCTTTCAGGGCAATGTTTTTGTCAGAAGTGGCTTCAAGACCGGGTAGAAATCTCCTTCTGAAGAGACGCATCCTGTCAGCGCGAGACTTTGTCTGTGAGGCGCGATAAACGTTGACGATGTCGTACAATGACTTCGCTACGACCTTTCGAAATTGATCGCACCAGAGGATAGCTTGGTGATCCATGCTTGTCCACACGGTTGGAATTCCGGTAGTGAAAACCGTGAAGCCGTGAGTCTCGGGGACAATCGACTCCACACTGGCGTAGTCCGATGGCACCACAGTGTCTAGAGTACCGCCCGCGATGGATATGAGGGTGACATGCCATAGTGGGTTGTCGCTGGCCCATTTCTGAGCGTATGCTCTTCTCCAGTACTTATTGACCTCGTCGTAAATTTGAACGATTTGGCCATCAAATGTTACTGGCGGTCGCGAATGAGGGGCTGACATGGTGATGATTGTGTTGATGGAATTAGCTTGGTAGTTGGGTTGTATCAGCATCGTACGCGCTACTACGCCGCCCATAGAATGCCCAAGAATGATGACTGACGTCGGGTCGGGGAGCTGAGGGTCCCGGCCAATCCGCTCAGGATCAGAATAAAGTGACAAGATGTATCTGATGGCTTCATTCAAATACTCCGCCTGGTCGAGTAGAGTCTGACCATGGAATGCAGTAATATCTTCGTTGAAATCGACGGTGAAGAAATCAAGATTGCGAGCCCCTAAGTCTATAGAGCGACTGTCATGCCGAAGAGTGTCATGGTAGTACGTTGCTGCCTCCGCTGCAATCGGTCGAACCTGCTTGTAACTTCCGGCATTGCCTGGTATAAAGAGCACTGGGGTACCATGTAGCTGTTGGTAAAATTAGCGGTCCAGAGGCAACCCGTATTGTGATGATGGGAAAAGTAGCGTCACAATGGCTGCCACTTACCTTATGTTCATCGTCAATTCCCTGTTCGCGATAGAGAAAGAGTTTGTATTTCGATGCAAATCGAGTATGTTCCGTGTCAAATTCAGAATAGTGAACATAAGAGGGCCTCATATACGACATTCGACAGCCTTTTGCTTCAACGGGATCGCCTAAAAGCGATCTCAAAATTAAGATCAACAACAGCATGCCAATTCCAGAGATGAATAGCACGAGTATCGAGCAGGAGCCAGAGTGTCGCCTCGTTGCAAGAGCTGGCGAGTCGTCGGTCTTGGTGTTGGCCATTGTCACGGATGGCTCAGCAAATAAGCTTGGAGTCGATAATGGAGCACCTCTCGCGGTTCCATTGCAGTCATAAATGGGCTGAAATTCGCGATCTCTGCAAAGGCTAATTGTCGCGGCCCAGGCGTGATCCACCTGCAATAAGTCTGGCTCGATATTGCGACTCGTATTTGGTTTCCAAGATGCTTGTTTTCCATCGTCGATCGACTCGAAAGAACGGTTTGTCATGGGGGAACGCCGCTGGCCAGCTGGTAGTCAAAACAGGTAAATTAGGCAACAAGTCCTGGTCGCCTGGGTAACGAGAGAATTCTGCTGCACAACGGCAGACGACGGAGAACAAGAATGGCTTATTCGTCGTCGTCGCTGGAGCCGATCAGATGGCAAGGCATGTCGTCCCTACCGCGACCGCCGGAACACACAGATAAATTGGGGATGATTTGTGACGATTGGGTTTTCCTTGGTGACGAATGTGTGGCGTTGACAGCCAATGAAAGCAATCAATGTTGGAATCACGGAACACGGAATATCCTCGGATATCCAAGAGATATGGTCATATGGATGGGGCGGTCGGTACACCGTACAGTGTAGGTACCTATGTACGGAAACTAATAATGTAGGTACATTTACACAGTACAACTGTCCTAACTTACTAACGTGCACATGCTAGATAGACGCTTAGCTGGCTTCAAGTTGTTTGTCAATGACACCGGCAAGCGGTAATATCTCCAGGTAGTCTTTAATACTTCCATGCTTTTCTACGTCGCAGAACACGGAGAGAAAGCTGTAAATTTACCGCTACTTCTTCATTTGAAATTTGATGTCAATAGACCAGGTGCAATCTGTTGCGAAGCTTTCTACAGCGTGCGCCTGCCAAGTGTCTTTTTGATACGAAGCTGCGACGCCGAACCTCGAGGGAGCTACCATTGGCAAGCACTCGGTCACCATGACCGATCGGGACAGTTCGGCTCATGGTTCTACAAACTTATTAACACCCGCTCGTGCAGCAGCAACCTCTCAGCCGCCGGGCTCAAGCGTTATTCGTCCGCGCAGCTATCGGCGCGAGAACGCGAGCTATTCCGATGGAATGACAACAAATCTCGAATCTGGAAGCAGCACTAAAAGCCCTCGGAATACATCGAGTCGCTCCACGGATGTCCCTCGATCCTCTGAGCATACGAGGCCCGAAGCTGACCCAACCAGTCGACCAGGTGGGCACGAGCTGGCGCAATTTCTGGATGACTCTTGGTTGCAAAGATGGACCTCGGTCCAAGCGTTTGCCTCGAATATCATGTCGAACAGCAATAAATTATTAAACGGCCCTAGCACGCCGGAAGATAGATCGCACCTTCGTGGGAAGAATCTTCGCCTGGACAATTGGGGGCCAGTACCGCCATCCGATTCGTCCCTCACACACAGCATCGCAGCAGGATCTTCTGCCCATAGGCAAGCAGCTCTGAGAGCCGCCAAAACAGCAAGTGTCCTAGAGAGCTATGAGGGAGTAAATGGGGGTCTCGACGTCACTGGCAAACACAAGCGCCGAAAATCTGATGAGTCTGTCCCACATGCCCCTGAATCTGCACAACAGTTAGTGTATGTTCATGAGGTACAGCCAAATGACACATATGCGGGCATCGTTCTTCGGTATAAATGCCGCGAGGACATATTTCGAAAGTCAAATCGTCTTTGGTCTCAAGACAGTGTGCAGACGCGTAAGTGGCTCATATTACCCGTTGACGCATGCGAGGTGAAAGGGCGGCCTATCGACTCCCAAAATTGTGAGACAGATTCCCTGGGACCAGCACCGTCGACAATCGAAGACTATCAATCAAAAAACGGAGCATCTAGCAATGGAACCTTGTCTGAATCTCATAGCTCAGCATTGATGGCCAGCACCCACTGTGAACAGGAGTCGGAGGACGGCATGCCTTGGACACATGTACGCTGGGTACAGATGGAATCTTTCTCAAAACCGATTCAGGTTGCGCGGGTTGTTCAACACTCCTTGGGGTACTTTCCTCCTCGACGAAAACGAAGTGTCCGGACCATGTCTCCCAATACCGCATCAAGACGGAGTTCAGGCTTGTCCAATTTCACTCTTGGGTTGAACGATGGATCATCTCCTTGCCAGTTCAATTCTCCCAGCCGTCAACCGTTTCTGCCCGTCAGGTCCTCATCATCCCATGACCGCGTGGACAGTGAGACGGCAGACAATCGGCCTTCGTGGATGCGACGGCCTGGTGGCGTGGGCTCCATGAACCGGAGTGTCAAAGAGCCGGGCCCCGACAAGGATTACTTGAATCTGTGGGCAAAGAAACATCTTCCGGGGTTAGATCTTGATACGATGCCCTCCATGTCTGTGATGGGCTCAGATATTGCGCATTTTGGGTTTGGACCAGCCTCTACCACCCTAGTCGAAAGCTCGTTCGAAGAGGGTAAAGAACTTGATAAGACTTCCCGTCTAGGTAGTGGCTTAGACAGGGCAGCAGCAGTGGTGGAACACTGGCTACGAGGTGCTCTAGTGAAGCGACCCAGCACTTTGTCTTCAGGCAACCGATCAAGACCAACGGGTTTGTCCACCAAACAGGATTTCCACAATCTGATTGAGCTTACCAACGCTACTGGTCAAGAATGTGAGACGATGCACCTGCCGACGTCGTCATGTACCGGTGCCACTGCTCGAATCGCCGATGTAATGGCTACGAGGGACAACAAAAGCCTGGATGCGAAGTATGCTGACTCGCGGAAGAAAGATAAGTGACTGGAATGCTCTTCATGACAAACCAACCACCACTTCCAGACGTCACCGGGTTGTGTAGCACTCAGATTCTACCGAGGCTACATGTCCGCGGACTGCGATTCATACAGCTTTGTGATTTTGCTACTTTGGACTTGGATGTTGCGTTACATAGGATTAGAGAAGTATTCGGACACTGTGACGCTCTGCTCTATTCAGTTGCGGGCCAATCTCGTGTGCTTCTTTCGCGCCCTGACTTCCATATGCCCATCTTGGCATTGGCATAGAGCTTGCGTCAGATCAAGATCGTAGCGATGAGGCATTAAGATCTCGATGGTCATGCTTTCATACCGTTTCTAAAAGAGACTTGACAGCACACAACAGGGTCCGCCTCGCTATCGTAGGCCTTCTTGCAGCCTTGTCTCACCGTTCCATTTTCGCGAATTGATGTACCTATGTGAAATTGGTTGCGGTGGATTTTTTGTAACTATGTATTCGAAACCAGGTGACGCCGATATGTATGTAAGCAATCAATTGCAGCACATCACGGATGGCTTCGGCAAAAGGGGGCGTTTTGCGGTCTGTTTGGAGTGCACAAGGTTGGTCACTTATAAACTACATATGTACGACATCGCTGTACGGAGTAGATGACTTTCATTATATGTACATCTGTATGTACATACATACCTTATTAAGAGACGAACTTCGCGCCAGGTATGATTTCAATCGGCGCCAGGTACGATCCATAATTTGTACCCTTAGGTACCTCTAGGTATATAAATAAATTCAATCCCGTTGTGCCCCTCAAATTCTTCGCACCGTCATAAAACTCAACGACGACGACGACGGCCACTCACAAATTACAACGATCACACAACGCTTTCGCCACCCGAAGCTATCGCGACGGCTGACAAGCCTTGTCCGCGATATCGGAATACTCTCGCTCAGCAGTACGGTCCCCCATGTCGTCATCACATCGCCGGCGTCATTGCACGAGATGAGAAGCTACAGATGACTACAGATCAGCTCGTGTCTTCACAGATGACTACAGATCAGCTCGTGTCTTCACCGCTGGTGTTGGGAAGGCCCTTCGTAAGAGAGGAAATACACGGCGATTTTGTCCTCGACGAATTCCAGGATTGCCAAGACTCAATTCCTCTCGTTGGGGACCCCGGGGACGACACTAGGCTTCGCGGCCGGCCATATGCCGGAAGAAGCAGCAGACAGTCTATGCCACCTGTCAGTGACAGGCAGTCGAGTCGGACATCTTCATCAGCACTGCCGCCGATCGGGAGCCGACTCAGGTATCTACGCCAGCTACAGGGCCCGGCGAGCCTCTTCCTCCTATCTTTGATAGTTCTCGACAGTAATTTTTCCCGGCGTCGCTACCGCCGGCCCTGTTTGCCTCATGGCAGACATCGCGAATCAGCGGCAGGTCCCTCCGTCCGAGTGCCAGGCCTGTCGAATAGCGATATGAAACAGAAGAAAGAGGAGGCCCTACGAGTTTCGAACGGCCGCGCGAAGGCGTCACAAGTGACTCGCGGGCTCGCTCGGCTCAGTAGACCGTACTGCAGGCCCTGACTATTATCTAAGAGTTCGAGGGAGTCATCTCGCACACTCAGGGACGCGAATGATTGGCGTATCTGAGCGCAAATGACCATGATAGAATTGTTCATCCGAAGGCCCTGTCGCGCAATTCACCTGCTCGTATGACCTCAACGCCCCATTCCATTTCTCTTCTTCTAAGCTAAACAACTTCAAAAACACTGTTTACTCATTGCATGAAGGTCTCTACTTATCTGATCCTCACTACCCACTCAGAAACGCGAATCCGTAGCTATTCGGTACAAGGTATGTACATACTGTAACTATGTACATACCTCATAGTTTCCAATCGCACGGCGTCTGGTCTTCTGGCTTGCACTGTACGGAGTACCGTAGAGGTATGTTCTCTGCAAAACGTCCATCTCGTATGGAGCCGCTCACCCCTGCATGAACGCCGCTATATCCAATCACGTACCGTAAGTTACTGTACTAGTGCCGATGGGGCTTTGCTTAACCCGTACGGAGTACATACCTCTAGGTATGTATGTAGGTAGGCACCTACCGGTACCTATGTAGGAGGTACCTACTCCGTATCTTCAAATTGAATTTGTGTGGGGGTCCAATGGCACCGCTACTATAGGTAGGTACCTGGTAGCTAGAAAGGCTCCATTGGAGGCGTGGGCAGCTCCACAGGATATTGCTCTTTCCTCTCTTTGCTCTGCTGGAGGCTGAAGCCTGTTGTAAATTTGTAATGTTCTATCGCCATGTGGCATCGGTCGTACCTGGCGCGCAGCTCGTCTTTTCATGATGTAGATACATTTGCAGCAATAAGGCACCAACACGTATCTTGAGCAATGAAGCCAGCTTCGATAGTTGATAGAAAAGGGAATTAGTGGGAAAAGGATTGACCAGAATGATTGATGTGAGCATACTTTGAGACAGGGTGGCGACGACGAAGTCGCGAGCAAGTACATAGCATGTTAGAGCGAGTTCGACGCAGTTGCTACGCTACCGAAGCCTGGGCCGAGGCAACGCTCCCAATGTTACTCTGAGTATGATGAGAGGATCAACAACGATATAAATTCTATGGCAGACCGTGTGGTATGAATTTGTAAGCTCATCTATCTTACAACAAAGGCACAGAAGGTTCAGGAGGAATTTCATGTCGACTTCCTGTCAAAGTATTCCCACTGACCTTCAACAGGCGTTTCCTCCAGATCTTCCCAGCTAATCGAACTGTCAGTATCGTCGTTTTCACAATTGTCTGCCCGGAAATCGAAATGACTCACACTCTGTGCTTCTCCATTGTTTCAATGGTGTGCAGCTCGCCTTCAGCGACTTGAATGACTTCCTCAACAAGGCCAGCTCCAATGCTATGTTCCAACTCCTGGATTCTTCTCCCAAGTCAGCATTTCGCATAATCACATTGTCCAATTTTACTCACTGGCCAGCTGTCAATTGAGGCTCATCCTCCCATTCGATATCTTGGTCAACTTTCAGGGATTCTCGTTCAGCCCAGATCACCTGGACGCTTCTTGCGTCGGCCTCAGCATCTCCTCCACCGGAGCTCACATCACCCGTCTGAGTATTTGGGCCAATTACGTATACACGACCACCCAATTGCAACGTTCGGGCTTCGCTGTAGTTGAATAATTCGCCAGCAGTTCGGGATTGACTAGGGTTCTTGCTGATGATCGTCTTGGCCTTGACAGCCCATTCATTGTAGCCAGCGGGAACAATTCGGTCGACGAGATTCATACGATGCCGTGTTACAGCCTCAACGGATTGTCGGTAAAGGGATTTCTCAGGTATCGACTGAAGTTTGTGGAGAGTGCTGGCGTATAGGTACAGAAGCGCTGACCGTGGGTGGGAATGGGTGCACAGGCCTACCAGACCAGTGGGAGTGCCCGACTCCAAATAGCGCGCAAGCATGCGCAATGTCGGCTGCATGTTGGCTAGCTTCGATTCTGCAACGCGTTGATACTAAACGATGGTATTTAAGAGTGGTCGATGCGGTGCTCTGAGCACTACGCCGACGAGCCGTCGAAGTCATCATCGCTAAGTCACGTGACTGAGAGCATGAATCCACCCGACCAAAAAAAAGAGTACAGTTTTATACATCCCATTAACGTCGGAGAGGCTCACTTCATGTCACTGACAGGGGTTTGACATGGGGTTGCAGCCAATCACGTCACAGCCTCACGAGGAGTACTTCACTTCGCCCGCA
>QEQW01000824.1:0-10410 GCA_004016085.1 Claviceps quebecensis
CTTGGAATCAATGGCTCGAGTCGAGATGTCGTTGTAGGCCGTCGTTATTCAATCAGTGAAGTTGCCATCAATCTGGATTATGAAAAAAATTTCAAGCACGACATCTCCGTGATAATATAACAGGGGTACCCTATAATACATTCCCAATTCGGCCTGTTTTGGCTCACCCCTGCTCCTTGGCTCGAGCAATGTTTTTCGGAGTCGTCCTCCGTACCTCTTAGGCTCTTAGGTATCTTGGGTCGAGTGGGTAACGCACGCAAAACATTTTGAACACATGACTACCTGGTATGTACCTAATACACGTACAATCGCATGTATGGCCGAAGTCTATTGGGATAATCCACGCTCTGATTGACAATCTAAACATTCATAGTATCGTCTGCACTGTTCAAGGCGACCGACGTGCTCGTACGCTACGTATTATAATTCATTTCAACGCTAATAAGCATGCGTCGCTACTGGCTGTCACTGAGCCCATGTGTCCGTTCCAGGGGCAGCGTGACACGGTAAATGCACATCCAACGCCATGGCCTGCTCCCTGGTAAAAGCATCTCGTCGTTGTCATGCGGAGAAGCCGGTTCCATAATCCAAATGTCTCCCTCCGCATTGTGAGCCGTTACTTACCCTTTCGTGTATCCGTGATTCACGTATCCGGATCAGCGGGTTCACGCGGACACCTCTCCATGTTGTAACGAACGAAGAGTCTATCTAAAAAGTGTGAATGTCGTATACCGTTTGGCCTCGCTCGCGCAAAGCAGTCGATTGCCTCTTGAACTCCCATGTCACAGCGCTCAATGAGATAACAAACAATGAAGTAGCCGGTTCGGTTGAACCCATAATGACAGTGTACACCAATGACACGCTTTTCAGCAACCGTCCAGCCCTCAGTCCTAGCTCGCTCATCCTGGTTCTTTCGCACTTGATCTACAAGCCTGATGAATGACTGTACCTCGTGAGGCTCTGGTGGAATTTTCGAAACGGTAGGGAACTTATGATAGTGTATACCGCCTCGTTCGAGTCCTCGCGGGTCATAAACTGGCTGGTCTTTGGAGATATCAATGACATGGCTGATGACAGAACCCCACTTCTCGACAAAGTGTGATGGGCTGTGGGCGTCATCTGCCTCACGCAGTGTCTTCATGGCTCGGAAAATGGGGGTGTCGCCTGGTCCTATGCCTTCCGAAACTGGTTGAACTGACTTCCACTTGTTCAAGTTTTTGATGTCCCATTTGCCCTCACGGGACAAATACTGCAGCTGCCAAGCTAGGGAGAGTCTTTGAGTCACATGGCTTGCGAGAAAATCTGATATCAGACCTGCCAGTACTCTGGCGTATCGTGGCATGTATAGAAGTGTGTGATTTGCCGGAGAAGGCATGATGAATGACTGAATAACTTGCTGCGGGCGCGCGGGTTGCGGGGGTAACGTTGTCGGCATTTCGAGGGGCGTCGAAGGATCGCCATCGGTATCTGACATCGACTTCGAGAACGTATCTCCGGTATTTCTTATATCTAGCGAGCCATCAATGTTGCTGCTAGACTGAGTTGCATCTGGTGTCAAAGCATGAGTCATCCCGTCAGTTGCCTCTATCTGCTCTAAGGTAATCGCGTCATCTCCTTCCTCAAAGCTCGAGGGCTGCTGGCCCGCTTTTGACTTGACTCCCTCCAAGACATCCATGATCTTCTGGACTTCCGTTGGGGGTGTCAGATGATCGTCTTCTCCGGCTATTAGGAGTATAGGAGCTTTGATGCTGGCCCACGCATCAAGCCCGACTAATCCCCCCTTGGGCTTGCCTTGTATATAAATGGGAAGCGCCCCATAGGCCATTCGTCTCCAGACTGGAGTTCTGCTCTGCTGGTTGAAGCGATACTGCATAGTCCGTAACTCTCGGTCTGCCTCTTTTCCGACAAATCGTGACACACTCGGACTATCGAGACCTCCCATGCCGTCCCAAGCACGCCAGAGACCAAACATCCAGCCTGGTATCCACAGCAACCGGCGGAGAAGGGCCGACTGTTGTTCATCGGGTGGTCCGGCAGTCGGGCAAATAGCGACAATGGCTACAATGTGTTTCGCGATACTCGTCTCATGATCCTCAGTGTGCCTCGCCAGCTGCGCAGCCAGTGCGGTTCCCATGCTATGGCCAATCAGCACAATCCCCTGATTGAGTTCAGCATCTCGATGTTCTTCGATGACGGTTTCAAACAAGTTTGCCAGTGCGTCCGTTGTGTAAGCGTCCCAAGACGTGTTGGTGTATCGTGAACGACCGCCTCCAGGAAAGTCGATTGACAAGCATGGCGCAAGATCGACAAGACTGTTCAACAATGGATAGAACTGGGCAACGGAACCTCCAAGTCCCGGTATGAAAACAAAGAGCGGCAACGGCGCTGGCGCCTTTGGAAGCTCTGCTGCTTTGCTGTGAGGTCGGAAGAATACCCTCACATCTGTGTACTCAAACCCGCTTGCTTTATATGATCTGAGCTGCGAATGGTCTCTCAGGAGAGAGGGATCTGTCGATAAGGGATCCGTTTCGAGGGTTTGGTTACCTGGGTCGGAAGAATCGCAATATTCTGCCATTGAAACAGATATCGGGTGCTGTCAATGCGGAAGAGGCTCTGCCGCACGGTTTGCGAGCTGGTTTAGGATGGAGTCGACGAGGTGGGTGGTGAAAGTAGGGACCAAACTCTCCCACGTATAAATGCTTGTGCCTCTTCTTCGATGTCAATTTCTCACCATAACGTTGAGAGTTGAGGACTGGCTTTCGTCTGTCACACCGATAGCAGAGGCTGAATATGCTGGAGAGGCATCTACATCTGGACACTTGATCAACTGCTGCCTGCTGCCTTGTGGCTACCTAGGTTGGCCTCTCGCTTGGTTTCCGCAGTCTGTCTGTGGTCCTCGGAAACGGTGGCTATCTTGGTGATACTTGTGTCAGCTCGTCGACGGTGACGCGACCATAGCGAAACGGTCGAGTAAAGGTGAATGGCGAACTGCTCAACTGGACCGACAAGATGGAGTACCAAGATGGGGTACGATGATAGGGCACGGGCTGGTTGTACGCGCGCTGTTGGTGATGCGTTCTGTGTTAATCATGCGGTGTGTGGTGCTGGTTGGTCCAACGGATCCAAGGTTTACAGTTGATGTGTACTGGTATGGTGTAATGGTTAACCTGTTGGCAATGGGCATTGGTGCGAAGTCTGGGCGCCAATCGTCATGTAGTGCATGGCCCGGGCATTAATTACGCGACCCTTGCAGTTAGGTACATAGTTACGGAATTACGAAGTAAGAGGTACCTGTAACCTAACATTAGGTAGGTCCGTACATATTTGTACATATTCCTCTAACCTGCCTACCCTATGGCTTCGAACCCGTCCCAGCCCCACGTCAGATTGATATTGATTTGGACCTTCATCGAGTCCAGTCTCGTTTATTGGGCTAAGATTTCTTAACAAACAT
Organism: Claviceps quebecensis; assembly: GCA_004016085.1. NCBI lineage: Eukaryota > Fungi > Ascomycota > Sordariomycetes > Hypocreales > Clavicipitaceae > Claviceps > Claviceps quebecensis. The sequence goes on from QEQW01000824.1 coordinate 3,455, forward strand.
GTGCTCATGCCATTTGAATGTTGTTGATTGACCTGCTTGCTCGAAAACCGAATAGCTTGACACGTCGTACAGCTCCAATGCAACAGAGAGCGTGAATGCAATATCACCAAGACCTAGAGTACTACAACGAGCAGCCTTGCCCGACTTCACAGAGCTCAAGGTGAAGAACCCGAGCCAGCCGTACAGCCTCTTACACTTACATATTCATTGTCATTCCGATGACAGATATGCAATGACCTGCGCATTACAATTCTCACGACCTCACAGGACAGATGAGATCGAACACAAGTGTTCCATTATGCTGATTAAGCTACTGCTACTCTCGACGCCTTCGCACCAACACCGTCTTGCCAGCCTATGGGTATCAAGGCTGCAGCAATTTCCGAGGTTCCCCGTTCCGTGGCGAGCAGGTTGAACTGCGATGCTGCGTTCCTCGTATCTAGGACTTCCACTCGCATCCCGAGCTGGGCGATGTGCATCCTTGTTTCCGGGCTAAGGGGAAGATTACGTTTGCCCACACCGAGAATCAGCAAGTCTATGCACAAGATCTGTTAGTTCGAGGCTGCGCATGTAAGAGAGAAAGGTAGTTCGCTTCACTGAGCGACAAAAGTTCCATGGTACAATGCCTCTATCTGTGGCTCCCTGAACAAACAGGATCGTGACAAAAAAAAATAAAAATCCGTGTCAAAATAAGCCAGATCGCGATCGCTTACCGGGTCGAGGCCACAGAATATCAAATAGCCCAAATGCTTCCAGTGGAAGATCGAACTGCCCTTTTTTGTTTGTGAGCTCTAGTGATTCCATAGCTATCCATGGTCTCCAACTGAAAGCCTCCCCATTGACCAGTAAAGCTCCATCGCCATCTTTGATTGTGATGCCACTATTCAGGCCGAACCCATCGTGCATGCAAACATCTACTGAAGTGGACGGCGGGGGTACGTCTCCAAGCATGTTCAATTTATTAAAATCGGTCGGTGGTGGCTCGGATGGAACGTCTGACCCAGAACGAAGCCTGAAGGAACACGTTTGAAACGATCGAACATGATCCCTTGTCGAGGTGATGGAAGCCCTGATATGGAGATTTGAGCAAGAAGAGAAGGTAGGAAGAGATTGCGGTTGTCGAAGAAGTTGAGAGCTTCGTTGTCCGCGGCTGACACGAATGCCGGTGCAACAAGCTCGAAAAGCGCTGGCCATGGCGACGATACACAACGCGAGCGTTATAGTGCAATAAGGGTGTCAGTAAGTTACGCCACGAGAGAAAAATACCGACAGCGACGTAATTTTGTCGAGGCTGAAAAACGGCTCGTGGGAGGGGGATGGATGCGAAGATGAAGAGATAAACCATTTCATCATCGACCTGATCTGGACAAGGATCAAGTCAAAGTGCTCCACATCACCATCAAGTCACCGCGAACCTGAACAGCCATGTGACATGTCACTTTCATCGCTTTCAAGTCGAATTTTGACGCATGGTCTCATTGGCACCGTGCACGGCAAGTGTAAAGCCTTGTGAAAGGCGTGATGCATGATGGCACTTGTTCGTCCCTCAGAGCACGCACGTGATACAGTTTCAAATCACAGAATGTTTGACGTGTGACCACAAAACAAAAGTCAAGTAAAGACGTGATGCTCTTTTCTCTTTACATTGATCACCAGGGAAGCGATGCAGGCCCAACAACGGCAGAAGATCAGCGCTTCCAGCCGAGTTCACTATGCCGCGTTACAGTCCTAATGAACACCAAAGTAGTGAACCATTGCCTTTCCCCCGCGCCTCCGAAAAAAAGTTCCTTGCCACATCGCACAATAAGTCCCAAACCATGACCATGAAAACGTTTATTTCTTCTTCTGGCTCTGCTCCTGCTCTTTCAATACCTTCTTGACGATCTTTTGTTCCTCGATCAAGAAAGCTCGAACAATGCGATCACGAACGCAACCGCCGCATCTCGATCCACCGTAGGCACGCTGCACAGTCTTCTGAGGCTTGGAAATCTGAGAGTACTCGCGAGGTCGGAGGGCGGGAATCTGTGTCGAAATACTCTCGTTAGTAATTTTCTCAATTATTATTTGTATCTTTCCCAGCGAACACACAAGAGAACCAAGTCGAAAGTCGGTTAAGGATTGCGACCCTCTTTGCAGCCTTGTTGACACTCATATCAACAATCGCTGGCCGTTCGCCATTCCAGCTATCCGAGAGAACTTGCGGACAGGTCTTGTGTGCAACCGCATCTGGCTTGTATCCCCCTAGTTCCCGGATCTTCATATCTCTCCTCATTTCGTCGCCATCGAAGAACTTACGCCAATCAGCTTGGAGCCACAGTCACCGCACTTGGGAACGGTGCCGCGCTTCTTGATGTGCAGCAATCGGAGCTCGCCACCGGGGGTCTTCACGACGCGGGTGCGGTTGGATCGAGTGTTGTAGCTGGTGACGAGTTATTAGTTACGTGGTTGAATTCGAAGGATGACTTCATTCATTGTTGGATTTAAATCGTTGTCGAAATCCGCCGGCTATAACATACCCATTGCGGCGGCGGTAAGTAACTCGTTGAGGCGCCATTGTTGCTCGTCGTGCTGGGAATGTACGATGAGGATCTCACCAAGAAACGATGAATTTCGAGATTTGGGTACAATTTGTGTGGGAGGAAAAGATGGATTGTGCCCGCTAATCTGACGAATCACAGCTCTTGAATCCCGTACTTGACCCACGCCGTAGTCACATGACAAGTGTGGCAGCGGAGCTAGGTACATAGGTACCTACCTACGGAGTATAGGTATGTGTAGGTAGAGGGAATGTCCACGGACCACCAGTGACCACTCCTTCCGACTTCGTCCACGACTCACGAGTCACGAGTAATTGCAATCTGTTCAACCACCACAACGACTACGACGTCTCCATGGCTCAACCGCGGCTTAACTCGAGTGACTGTCGCGTTTATTCGTACAGCTTGACGCGTACAATGGTACTGAATCCAATCTTCCAATCTCCCAATCCACGCCTCGCGCGCGTCTTAATGGCACAACAACAGATCGACGTACTATAGTCTGCGCACCAATATCGCAAGTGGCTCTCTATTTGGACAAGAGGGGTCTCTATTCGAGTGAACACTCGTAACAGACGCTCAAGGTTTATCGCCAGCACGGCCTTGCGTGATGGCGACTCGAACTTTTCGTATGAGTGATGATGAGCGTAGACCTGTCAACAGACTCATAATAGACAATCCAGGATTGCATCAGCCGGTAGAAAGACTATCGGAGAGGCTGGGATCAATGAGACCAACTCCGTCGGCGATACAAGAGTTGTACTCTACGAAGATGTTGCACGCCGCTTTCGCACCCAACCATGTGATACATGAAATCGTGTGAATATGCCATTGCAGTTGGCGTATGAGCAGACAAATGTCTTCTTATGATCTGAAAAAGCCGCGCGTACGCCAGATTACTGGAATCCCGCGAATAGATCTCAATCTCGAGATGGTGACCCCCTAAAGAAACCATCTCCTGTGATTATGAGGGTGCGATATACAAACCACTCATTTTCCACATGAGCAACATGAGTGGCTCTCGACGGCCTCTGAAGTAGAAGGTACAGGCCACAGGGATAGTGCATGGTTTAAAGAACACGGTCCTGCCTGAAATGAAGTCAAGTAGCCATTGGCGATTCGATGTTGTGGATGAACACGGCAGTCATACAGCCGTTGATTTCCTTTGGATTTGCGGGCGAAATATGGCACACCTCTTGTTCCTACCTGCTCATGCATCCCACATTACAAACTCTGATTAGAAGTCCTTTCTGTTTTTGGAGCCACGCTGTCGCTCAGAAAACGTCAAAGCCGAATCGTCTACCTACATAACCTGTTGCTATGTACCTGCGAAACCTCATATAAAAAGACATCAATGACTCTCGTTGTATGTATCACTGGGTCGCCACCACAGCTTGATAAATATCATGCATTTTCAGATGAGCGCGCATACAGCCTGCAGCTTCTCTATGGCACGTCCATATAATTTAGTCCTCTTTTTCGAGCAGGAGCCGACAGATACAGTCTTTCGCTCTGCCACCCCATAATTCCTGACCGCGCGAAATATCTGTATGGAGTTCGTCTCATCATCGTCACCTGGTGGATGCAGTTTCCGGGCCTTTGATGATTATAGCAGTCACGGTCTAGGTACGCCAATAATTTGAGGATCCGGGCATCAACGTAGATGATTTGTCGTCATCAATCGTTTGTTTCGCTATGAGTTACGAAACTGTCCCCTAAAACACACCGAACGCCAGAATAAGAAAACAAAAGATCAAGAGTACACTGGAAGCCTGTTATTCCCCGTCGGGTTTGAGCCAATCTGGATGGTCCTTATGCCGCCACGGTACTATGTCTAAAGGGTCCTCTTGCCGGCTCCGCTCAACGTGCGTAAATATTTGCTTGCTCTTTTCGTCTCTCATGAGTTCGGTAAACTCCGCAACGTTTGATTGAGCCTCGGCCACTGCCTTTACAAAGGAGTTGAACAGAGCATCGGCTGCATTTGTTCATTTCGTCAGTCGGGCTTAATCGTCAGAGGGCGCATTGGGGAACTTACGCGATGGCTGCTTTTGAACTAGAGGGTCGAGCATCTTCGGTATAGTACCTCTTAGTTGACGTGCCTACAACAGCCCGAGTTAGTGATGGGCAATAATGAAGCATTTCATCGATAGAAGAGGATGGATCGATGAGCTAGATGGGTTATACCTTGATATATAGGAGCTTGAGTCGTTTCATGGCGTGGTCTAACTGGGCCTCGTCCATCATTTCATCGTCACTGATGGTGTCAGCGACTGTCGCATCCCGATGATCCATGATCTTTGCGGCAGAATGCAGAGACTGCTGTCCGATGCTGAATTAGCTGATGTCGACGACAATGGGTATATGTAGCGCGCGACCTTCTCGTTGCTCTGGTGCAGATGCAGCGAGCAAGGTGAACACGGAAGGGAATGTGGGGTCGTGGGCGACTGGGATGACAAGCTGATTCGGAAACAAAGCAAAGCAGAGGGAGGCGGACGGCGTACATACAGACTTGGTAGCATGTGATCTCTTATTAGAATCTAATCAAAGCGGCGCCGCACATGAAAGGAACGTCAACTTATTTCAAGTCAAGCATGAACGGGAGGAACTTGCGGCCCTTTCTGAAGCTACGGCCCACGGGACAAGATGGAATCAGGATTCAGTATACATAGGTACCTACTCCGTATGTACCCAGAGAATAGAGTTTACTACCTAGGTACAGTGCTCCGTAGTATGTACAGGTATTAGGTAGGTAAGTATACCTATGTATCCATACGCTGCTACCCAGCCTATTGATTCCATGGATGATGGAACAGGATAGGTACATGATATCACTCGAATACACATCGATGTGTTCACTGCAAGCAAATAAACGCAAAGAGAATTTGAATCACAAAGCCCGTACCCGTGCCTGCAATGGGGGAACTGAACTACGCAGTCTGACTGGCTGAAAGCCAGCTCCGCTATTCCATAAGCTGTACCACGGTCCACAGTAACCTCCCACCTGCTGACAGTGCGGATTAGAAAAGCCTCACAGCCTAGCCTTCTTCCACTTGCCTACATACTACACACGTCAATCGTATCTGTATTACTGTGTCGACCATCGCGCTGATCAGCCAAGACGCGCCCACAAGCAAGGTCCTTTCATCGTCGGAGACACAGAGCGAGATTATTCGTGAGAGATTGACCTCGATACTGCCTCACACATTACTCATCTCTCCCTCCTTGCACGAGGAAGTCGCGCTCTCGCGACCGAGTTGACACGCGATGCCGAATACACCACCGCCGGCCCTTTTACCGCCTCCAGAAGGCATCTATCGATCGTTCGATGAGCTGATGAGTTCTGTCCAAAGAGTCGCAAAAGACCAGGGCTACGGAATCGTCAAGCTTCGTGCATCGAATTATCGCGATGGCAAGCCCACGCGTTACGATCTGGTGTGCGACCGGGGCGGCGTCAAGTACAACAGCACGGCCAAGAAACGCAATCCCTCCACTCGCAAAATTGACTGCCCCTTCCGAGCAAAGGCTGTTTGCGAAGTGCAGCTTGGTAATCAATGGAGATTCGCTCTGCAGGAAGCGCGCCACAATCATGAGCCTCGCATCCCCTCTGGAACACCTGGACAGGAGAACGCACCACTTGCAACAACCATTCGATCTTTCACGAACAAGCTGGACCGGCTGAGCCACGATATGGCCCAAGGATTTCTCCGCATCGAGCAACGATTGGAGAATATAGAAAAGCGCATGGAGAATCTAGAGGCTCGGGCCGGCGGCTATGAACCGCGATTTCAATCGATCGAGTCACGGTTGCAGAATATGGAGGGGCCACGTATGGATGGCATTGGTATGGACGACGTTGAAACGCGTCTGCTGGCCTCATCGGTCATGTAATCGCCCAAAACGATTGCTCGTTGAGGAATCCTTGTGTTTCGCGCGCGTAAAGGGCCTTAACTTTGGTTGTCGCTCGATCATACCGATAAAGGTCGCCCGGACGTTGGGGCACAAGGCATGCCTCTCTTCTTTGCATCATGGGCCCAACAAAGCGCAGTGTCATATCAAACCGCTGTGAATCTTGAAGCCTGGCTGCTTCGAATCTGATCTTTGGTCAATGCTCTGGGACCTTGGAGCTTGAGTCGTAGCAGGGTCTGTGCAGATTGCTGTTACTTTTTTTGTTCTGTTCTGCTCTGTTTTCTGTTACGATTCCCCAGACTTAATGTTATGGAAGAGAATGTTGTTGGCGTTATGGAGTCCCCATGAGTGAGTTTCAAGGACTTTATGTAATTGAAACGTCAGGATTTAGTGTTTGTTATTGCGTGGCCGGCATTGTGTGGAAGGCGTGCCTTTGCATCCTGACACCCAGCTCTAGTCTGCTGCCTTGTTGGGTTCTACAAGTCTGAATTTGGCGGGGGGGGGGGGGGGGGG
>QEQW01000825.1:0-10409 GCA_004016085.1 Claviceps quebecensis
TTTACGTTGCCTGTCTTCCTATCGGGGGGTTTTTTTGTTTGTTTTTTTTGTATTTCTTTGTTCTTTTTCTGCCTTATGTCTCCCCCTACCTCTTCCTCTTTCTTCGGTCTTATTTAGCGTCTGTTCTTCTTTCTACTGCTACAAGTACTAACTGAGGTGAACAGATTGGACAAGGGCGTATTTGCGACTGGGTTGGACAATCTACAATCTCGGGTCAACAAACGATTCTATACCACCGTCTTGGCGCTTGCGCAAGACTTGGGAGACGTGATTGGCACTGGAATCGTCAATGACCCTGCTCCTACGACTAGCGCGGACAGCGGGCCGAGATTCGAGGTCGATATGGCGCCTACCAAGTCGAACATGAACGACATTCGGGAGCGGCGCAAGCTGGGCAAACGGATCCTCAAGGCGGTGCAGCCCCTTTTGGAGACGGCCTTGCGAGTCGAGTGCGAGATTTCAAACAAGTCGTTTGAGATGCTTCAGAAAGAGTTGGAGCACCTTGTCGAAGCAAGCATTGACACCTCAAAAATCATCATCACGCCGTGTACAGCGAAGCAGGAAGACGGGGAAGACACTATCATGGTGGACGCACCACCCACAGCCGGCGCAGACGCAGCGGACGCAGCGGACACAGACGCAGCAAATTCGTCCGAAATCACCGTCAAGAGCCGCCCCCTCGAGGCAAGCCCCGGCGAGGACGGCGGCGACCCCATGGATACCTCCGAAGACGGTCCCGACACCAGCGCCGAGGGCCAAGACGGGGGCAACATCCAGGTTGATACATCTCGCCTCGCATCCCTCAATCCTGACGTCCAGTCCGAAGACACACCCCTGACATCACCCCGGAAAAGCAAGCGCGGGAAAAGCAACGGCCTTCCGGCCGCCGCCGCATCATCCGGTACACCACCCGGGAGCGAGGAATTCGGTGCTCTGCCCCTGCCGAGTGTGCAGACGACGGCCGGACCTCCCACGCCTCCGCAGTCGAATGGAAGTGGAAGCTTCGCGGGCAGGGAGATTCCCCCACTGCATGACCCGCTGACGGATGGAGGGGTGCTGTGGTACCTGCAGTCGATGCAGCCTAGGGGAACGTCTATTCTGGGGGAGCACTGGGCGGGGGGTCGGGATGCGGTTAGGATGCTGAGTGAGGAGCTGACGGATCTGGATGACGAGGAGCTTAAGGGGCTTCGGGCGGAGGTGGATGAGTCGGTTCGGGGGGGACAGGCGGAGTCTTCTGAAAAGAGTGAGAAGGCTGATAAGGGGGAGAAGGTTGACAAGGTTGAGAAGGCTGAGAAGGGAGTGGTGAGTAAGCCGAGGAGGAGGAGGCCTGCTAGAAAGGGTCGATGAGATTTGTGGGTTGTGGATTGTGGTCCGCGGGGATAGAGGTTATCATTCCTTGTTTTTCTCTTTCTTTTGTTAATACCTCCCTCCCCTCGCCCCTTTTATACTTGCGCGCTCTCCTTCTTCTTTGTTTGTTTTTGTCTTTATCATTTCCTGGGTTGTCCCGCTGTATTGTTCGAGAGGGACATGCCTAACTCGGGTTGTTGGGAGGTTTTCTTATAACCTTTCTTCCTTTTCTCATTCAATGTTCTACTTGTTGGACGGTGTGTTGATCGAAAGGGTCAGGTTATGTTCTTAATGAGCTGGCGTATTGGGTCTGGAGGATATGAAAGGTAATGGGAATGATATGGGATAATGGGAATGGGAACTGGGCGCGGGCGCGAGTAGATAGGAACGGGATTGGGATTGGGATTGGGATTGGGACTTGGACTGGGACTACGACTGGTGTTTTGCGGGATTTGTTATACTATATTAGCCTATCTTTGGTCAATTTTGATGTCTTTTTTTTGGGACTGGTAGTTTGGTAATGGGTTTGCTGGTTGAGTGAGTGAGGGAGTGAGTGCGTGTGGCTTGTCATGGATATGGACAGAACATGGGACATGGATTGTGACACTGACATTGTGGTACTCTTGTACTCACTAACGACCCTATTCTTGCGAGTTGGACTCTTCCGATGGCCTAGCTGCTTGGGTCTGCTGATCGATTGAGTATTGAGTGTGGCCCGTGGGAGTGAACATGGATTGGACAGGGGCTTGACAACTGACGTCGTGGTACTCTTTCACTCCTCTCCTCTTCTCTTTCATTTCAGTGTCTGCGGATGGAAGAATTGGTTGGGTCTGTTGCTTGATGGCTGAGTGCATGAACATGAGTCATGACACTGATGTCGTGACACTCTTCTAGTCTTCCATCGTCCTGTCTCTGTTCTTTTCTTCAATGTCCTCTGATGGACTGGTCGACCGGGTCTGCTGATCGATGGATGAGTGCACGATACAGATATACATGGAGTCATGGATCCTAACATTCTAGTCTTCTCCTAGGCCTTTCCACAATCCTGTATCTGTTCTTTCTTTCAATGTTGTCTGATGGACTGGTCGATCGGGTCTGTTGATTGATGGAAAGTGTACGATACAGATATACATGGAGACTGGTGACTGACATGATGCCAGGTGGCACGCTTCTGCTGTCCCTGTCATAATTCTGTCTTAAGATGGACTGGTGCCAGGTGGTCAGATTCTGCTCATGGAGATATACGTGTATCATGTTTGGCCATTGACTTGGGCTGCGGGCACGAACACAGACATCGTGGTACTCTTCTACTTGCCACGAGTTTTTTTCATGTAGTCTCCCAATGGGCCGATTGATCGGGGCTACGGATTGATAGATGAGTTGCATTGTGCGAAGTTCAGATATTGGCGTGGGCACCAACGTGCTGTCACTATTCTGCTGCAGTGCTGCTACATCTCTGGCCTAGTTTCAATGTCTTACGATGGACTGGATGGTGGGATTGTGCCGATTGTTGGATTAGAACGTGGCATATCATGGCATAGATATAGACATAACACTTGTCAAAGTCAAACACACCGCCCAGCGTGTTGCACTCCAGGTACTGTCCGTGGCCGGACTCGTCTTGGTCAATGATAACGCCCATGTCGGTCGAATTGAGGGGAAAGACACCGTGAGACGCGTCCTGTGCTCCATGTACACTGGATGAATCATGACTACCGTACAGATTGGCTGAGTTGGGAATAGATGGCACGTCGGCATTCCAGAGCGTGTGGGTGGAAGTCCTCGTTTTCAAGCGGAACGAGTCCTAGTGTTCTCTCAGACCATACAGCTGATAGATTCGTGTCCTGGGGCAAACAAGTCCGCAGACGCAGATAATGATGCTGAAAGATAAGTCCTGCCACAGAAGAGTCGAAGAGTACTTCTCCGGTCGTGGTCCTGCTGACATGGAAAGAAAATGGCTGTTCCTTGAAGTCGAGGCGCCATATCGACCTCGAATCTCGGCCCGCTGTCCGCGCTAGTCGTAGGAGCAGTAGTCGTAGCGCCGGAGGATTTATGAAGTCCTGGCGGTTGACGAACCAATGCATGTCGAAGTCCTCGGTCTTGAGGCTTGAGCACGCTGCCGCTCTCCAAGATGCTCGAGATCTTGTGGTAGCACGGCAGCCCCATGCACGCAGTGTAGAGACGCAATCGTCACAGCAGCGGTTCTCGGTGTTGTCGGAGTTGGCAAGGGCGGCGGAGTGCGTAAAAGGTGTGCCATCTTCACGGTGAGATGGCTTGAGACGCTCCCGTGCCTTCTGGATGGTGGTGATGGCGGTGATGGCGGTAACGTTGTGCAGCTTGGCGTACATGGCCATACCTAGCCCTCTGGGGGTCGGTGCCCGCGAGGGCGCGGACTTTGGATGGTGCGGAGAAGTAAACTGCGGGACGTTAAGTGTTGCATTACGCACATATTTGTGGGTCCAGTTATGTACCACTCCGATCTCCACCATCATGGTACATCACTATGACCACACCATCATTTCCGTTTCCGTCACGATGCCGTTTCCGTCACGATGCCGTTTCCGTTTATCACGACTTATCACCATGATCTCACGATCCGTCATTCACGAGATGGCATCTAGTTCATGACGTTCACGACATCGTATCCAGTGCATGACGTTCACGACATGTCATCATTCACGTCATCAGGATCCGGGAATCACTTGGTGTCATTCATGTAACTAGTAGTCTATATAGTCACACTCCTTCCACAGGATTCCGGGAGGGGTCACCACAATATCAGTCAATCATTTCTCATTGTGTGTGAAATTAAGGCTTCCCTTGTGAACCCCCGGGCCCCAGCTTCGCCCCTTCGCCCACGGCGTCACCATATTGATGCCATGCACGAGGCTTGGGCTCGTCATTAGCGATCTACGCGGCAGATTTTCCTGCTGTCAAGTTGAGAGCACGCGATTCCTACTACATGCCGTCGGGTATTTTTTGAACGGCTTCAAAAGGCGTGGTTGTTACCGCCATGGCTGTTGAAAAGATGATGGGTAACTTGGCAGAGGTTAGGTACAGTATGTACCTATGTACGGAGTACATACATACAACATTGTGCATTGTAAATCGCGCAAAGGGCAATGGGAATTGCGATTGTTACTGCGCAACGTGACACCGCAGTCAATTGGTGGACTCTAGGTAAATAAACAAACATCTCACCCGTGACCCAACGCATGTCAACTCTCAATCTGAGATAACACACATTCACACTATTATTCTACCATAGCAGATAAGAAGACTTGCCGAGCACGACGCACACTCAACATATCGCACACAAGGTTGTTTTATGACCTGATATAGTAGCATTCTGTAACAACGCTCGGTAGGCTGCCACAAGCTTTTTCTGCTTCAGCCCCTTCACAAGAAGTGCAAGAGTCGCGAACTAACATCGTCCCCATGCACATATCAGTCAAGTCATCATGAGCGGAGATGACGAGTTGCGAAGGCTGCTGCGGGCTACTGAAGCGTATGCTGAAGCCGTTGAGGCGCAAGCCCTTGAAGAGCGACGTCAGCGCGAAGCCCTTGAAGCGCGTGTCCTTGAAGAGCGACGCCAGCGCGAAGCTGCTCAACAGTGTACTATTGAAGTGCGACGTCTGCGAGAAGCTGTTCAAGAGCGTTTTTGCGCTGCTGAAGAGCTTCCAAGACTCACACAATACATTCTTACATGCCATTTACTCGACAATGAGTTGAAATTGGATCACAATGGCCCCTCGACCGATAGTCAGACACAGGCAAGATATGCAGCCGGCCAGGTTTGTCCGAAACAAATCGTTCCTTGGAAAGATTTTCCAAACGAGATACTCGCGGTCCTGGACGAGCTTAGCCTCAGTAGCATCTTCCATGAGTTTTTCTCGGCCATGGTCCCTGACGAGATGTGGTGGCAGAGTGTGACACCAGTCAGGGGCGAGTCTGACCTAATAGACAGGCAGGAAGTCCTCGTTACAGACGCGGTGAACACACTTCTGAAGAAATCCGGTCAGGACCCAGTACTGCGAGAAGCTTTTGGCATTGCTGCCGACGCCAAGTTGTCCTTCGATGATTTTCTCGACGGCCAGTGGTGCGGTTACGAAACCCCGGATATGGACTCGCCAAACCCTATACTTCACGTCATGTACGAAGCACCACATAGACTGACGCCTGGACAGCTAGAAACGGGGTTGGACGGTGAAAACGTGATCGAGCTGAGCCATGTCATGGACAAGAGTTGTCAGACCGGGGACGTCTTCTTGTCTGAATCCAGAAGGCTTGCGGCAGCAGCGATTACCCAGCTGTATGCGGCGATGATTCAAAAAGGAGTTCGCTTTGGCTATCTCGATACCGGGGAAGTCAAGGTTTTCCTCCGCATCGGCCACGACCCCTCCCGCGTTGAGTATTTCCTTGCTATACCGAGCCGCGACGTCGAGGTTGAGGGTGACGCGGAACCGCGACTGCATCTCACATCAGTTGCACAGGTTTTTGCGTTTACGATTCTCGCGCTTCAGTCGCCAGATACCGATGAGGCTTGGGTTCATGCGAGCCTAGCGCTAGGAACATGGGACGTGGCGTGCGACGTGGTGTTAGCAGAGATGCCGGAAATGGATCGGCAAAAGCCATGTCACAAGGCACACGAGCCAAAAAAGGAGAACGAGTTTTACAGACACTCCCCTTTCCCAACACGGGCAAAGGATTTCCAAAGCATGGACGACCATCCATACTGCACGCATGAGTGTCTTAGAGGGTTGACCTTTGGCGGCTCCCTGGATGAGAAGTGTCCAAATGCCAAGGATCATGGCACCGAGCACATTGGCCGGGAGGAGTTTCTACGTCTCATCGGAAAACAACTTGAAGCCTATCCCAGAATAAGTGCGGAATGCTACCCTCTAAACTCTTCGGGGTCGGTCGGTTCGTTGTTCAAGATTCGTCTGTTGTCGCATGGCTACACGCTCGTGGCAAAAGCCGTCAACAGGTACGATCAGGATACCATGTATTACGAGGAGAAGATGTATAACATCCTCCGTGATTTACAGGGCGATTACATCCCTGTCTGTCCTGGCCACGTCGTCTTGAGCAGGGGCATGTATTGTTCACACTACGAATGGAGTTATTTTCTGCACTTCCTGCTCCTCTCCTATGGCGGGCGACCAGTGTTGCACGCACTACCCAAAGTTGAAGAAGCAATCACGAACCAGATCCTCACTGCGCTTGGGCAACTCCACAAATATCGAGTACTCCATCACGACGCCGAGCCACGGAACATTCTTTACGATGAACGCACAGGTAAATGTATGGTGGTGGATTTAGAGAGGTCGGAGTCGTGTACAGAGACCGAGACTCAGAGTCATGACCTGGTGAGCAAGCGGGACGATGTTCACTTTGCTGCAGAGGCAAAATCTTTGCTTGCGAGTTTAACATCAGTTAAAGCATGTTGATTTGTGGGGACGCAAAAAGATTGAAGTGAAGACGACCAAACCTCGTCAAATGTCTGTCGCGCCGACTCATTGCACTTTCTTCCATGTACGTCTGGATTATGCTCATTGCCCCGTGTCGAGCTCTATAGATTTTATATCATTGCGCATCTTGAACGACTTGAACCGCACAATTGGAGTTATTGCATGTGGTGGTTGATCCATGGGCCTGAAATGTCAAAGAATAGAAGTAGAGGCAACTTTATTGTAAGTTGTTATTTTCACCCAGAGTGCTTTTAGAGACAGGAAATGGCAAAACCACATCGAAAACTGAATCTAGCGCATTTAAAAGCATATGAATAAGGCCGCAGGCGTTTGCAACAACTAGCGATGTACACCGCGGAAGAAATCGCCTCCGAAGACTGGATCCGAAAGCGTGGATCGGTTGCCTTGCTGGATACAGATCGTCGAACATCTACCGCATATAGATACCATCGTTAGCCAAAGGTTATCAGCTCTCTCGATGTAGCATTTGATGAACAAGCTGTGTTCGATGGCGAGGTGGAACCTATTTCGGATTATCTGATGCACACCTCACCTGAAGAGATCGCCAGGCGAGTGCAAACGATAGCATGACCGCATCCAAGATTCATCCTGAAGAGGAATCATTCTTTGAGAGGACTACATCGAGTACTCCCCTGTTCAACAGGACGAATCGAATTGGGAAGAACAAGATCAAGGGAAGGAAATCACTACCTACCTAGTTTCTATCCAACTCCACTACCGATCGCTTATGATTCCTCAAGGAACTGAACATTCGACTCCCTACTGCAATCAACTATGACAACTCGCAGATGATCGAGTTAGTATCGAAGGAGAGAGGGAAGCTTCAAACCAAGCTTGATAAACATGTCGACATCCATAATCACTAGCTAAGGCAAGAGGTGTCAAGTTGGAATCTCAGCGTGGAATACGTTGAATCGGCTGAATGATTGCGGATAGGTTCACGAAGTACTGCAGTCTGCCGGTCAATAAGTGGCCAATGTTCTTCAGCAAGTTGGACCGATAGAAATTACGAAGCATGAAGTAAAGAACAAGCATGTATGAATGTGGCACAATATTGCACGTACCACTCCATATCTATGCCGAGAGATATTTTATGTCTACCAGGTACGGAGTACATACATACCTGGTAGCTAGGCACGGTAGGTACTAGGTAGCGGAAGACCGGCCGAAGACGTTGTGACTATGCACTATGTACCTACCTTGGAGGTCGTGAACTTGTGATTGTAGGTACGGTCCGTACGGAGTGCAAGCACGGCGCTGCACGGGTCTGTCAGAATTTGCTGTAGCTTGTAAGGGCGGTCAGGTCGTACGCGCGCGTCAAGGAGTGAGCACTGAGAGTCGCATCGGCATGTATGGTGTACGGTATCATGTATGTATGGACTCACAGAGTACCTACGGAGTAAAAAAGCAAACAGACGAAATGAACACTGCTGCTCTCGCCGTTTTAACTTTACGGAGCCAGTCACAGGAGCCTTGTCGAGTTGTCGTGCCTCGAAACCCCTTGGGACTGTGAAAATAATCTCGGTCATGAGAGAGGATGTACCGGCAATAGACGCATGTTGGCGACTATGAGTTACCGGTAAGCGGCCCCGGTACCGTGGAGTCTCAAAGTCTGGACACACAGAGGTAGTCATGTAAACAAAAACAGAAAAGCAGAATTCATAAACAGACAAGAAAACCACACCGTTCTGCACGCAAATCAAACAGCGGCACAGCCCAACTTCCCCTATCCCCTAGGGCATACTCCGTGAGTCCGTATGTCCGTATAGAACCGAGTTACCTCCAAGAACCTTTGAAGTTTGAAGAGCTTCAGGTCTGCAGAAGCCATGCTGAGTGCTCCATACTTGGGGTGATCCGAGTTCAACTCCAGCATCGTCTATGGCGTGTCACTGACACTAGGCCAGGGCCAGTCCCGGATAATTTGCCGCTTAGATTTGCGAGTCGCGATAGTAGACTTGTTCCGACGTCTTGATATGCCCTCAGCATCGTACGTGGCCATACGGAGTACATTGTGGCCTTTTCTCTTCTCTTTTCTCTCTTTGTTACGCGTGAAGGCATACTTGGCCCGCGAACCTTGAGCAGTAGCAGAGCGTCAATAGCTCATAGAACTGCGACAAAGATAACAAGGTTCCGAGTTTAGGGACCAATGGCAACTTGGCAACGAGGCTAATATTAATTAATCCGTACTTATACCCTCCTGCAATCTGGATGTATCGCAAATCCAATTTTTGCAAGCTTCGCCGAGATCCCCAAGCTGGGTTAATGAACCCCATTTCTTTGGCAAAGCGACGCGAAGTCGAGACTCGAGGCTCACAAATCTCTGACTTATTATTTAGTCATGAAAGCTCGGCGAAATGATTGGCTCTCGTATGCTCTCGTCAATCTGCGCCAGCTCGGTTTCTGATTGGCCAAGCACACCTGAGCCCCGGTGTCAGGGTTGCAGCCTGCAGGGGTGAGAATGAGTGTACGGAGTACGGACTCCGGAGTAGATTGTGTAACTAGGTACCTGCTGCACTGTGCTCACTATGTACATATGTGGGCTGTCTATCACGTGACCCGTCACCTGTGTCCAGTTGCCGCCAACGCTGCCTCGATGCCCTCATCGAGTATTACAACCCTGCCCAACTTCTTCCTCTGCAAGCCAATCTCTCTATCACTGCTATTCTTGCTACCAAAACGCATCCCAGGAGTGAATCCTGTTGCCTCGTGTCCCAAGAGTTACCACCACATTTCTCGACCAGGAAGCACTCGACGCACTCCAGAGCGATGGTGCTGTACCTGGCGTCTGCCTTGGAAGTGCAGATCTCGCTGTGTGGATTTCTTCATTCCACGGGGAGAACAAAACAAATTCGCCTGAACATTTGATCTCAAAGTTGGAATGCCTACGATGTCCGGTTTCGACGGCCCTGCCGCCAACTCAAAGTTTGACCGGTTGCTGTCACTTGCCGTATGATTCGCAACGTAACGAGACTCGATCAAATTAGGAGCTAAAACATGCTTTTAAGTTTTCGGTGGTGCTAGATCCTCTACACCCTCGTGCTAGATTTGTCTTAGGTAGGCAGTCTCATCGGTTTCTTCAACAGTATTATCGGCGCCCTCGGATGTCTGTTTATCGAATCCATGTTGATCCTTCAAGTGTCGGGAGTCGGGACAAGCTGTTCCTGGAAGGGCAATGTGCCCCGCACATGCGACATTGCATGGGCTGGTTTCTCAGAATCCACGCATTGGACCTTTTCCCCAGCATTTTCGTCTGCCGGAAGGTGACGCCAACCTTCAATATACCTATTCCACATCTCATTCAACTTCCGGGTACGGGACCTGGAACTCTTCCTGCGCTCTCTGCGCTTGGTCAACGATGTCCTGGTTCTCGTATGTCATATTGATCGCGATCATCTTCCCAGCTATCTTGGCCACGGCTGCTTGCATTTGCATTGTGTTCACACTGCGCGGCTGGGCTGTCTACCAGTGTCTCGTCTCGACATGTCACCAGATAGCACAACAGCTCTGTCGGCGTCAGGACGAGGCCGATTCCGAGCATCATTTTGGCCTTGTGGCTGCTGGAACGTATTC
>QEQW01000826.1:0-10408 GCA_004016085.1 Claviceps quebecensis
TACCTAATTGTAGATGGCGGACTGACCGCGCTGTTGTCTGTGCTTCAACTTGGTTCTAGAGACGGGCATCTTAACATGGTACATACCTTGTATGTATGTAGGTATGTATGTAGGTATGTATGTATGTATGTACCTGGGCATATGCCCCCGGGCCCCATTGGCAAGTCGCAACGCGTCGCGCGGAATCATCGTCGCATGAAAAAGACAAAAACAAAACAAAACAGAAAGACATTTGGTGAACTTGAAAAGGGTAACTTACATCTTTATGCTGAAAACGGAGCTCAGCTAAGACGTACGTATCTACCTAGTACCTAGAAGCAGGCACTTATTAGTCTCCACGAGTACTTCGTACCTGTACTATTCTAGGAAGCATAATTATCGCAATTAGCTGTGGTTTAAACTTTGAGCACTCCCGTCCCCGTGGCCTTCATAGTCCAGCGCCTTGTCGGAGCATACATAGTATACCTATGCCTATAGGTAGGTACATAAGGGAAAGCATGTACATATTTTACGGGACATGGAACAAGGGAGGGCAAAGAGGAGGTAGGTAGGTAGTTTAACTTTGCAAGAGGCATCATTGCGTTCATTCAGGAGAAGGAGGAAAACGGTACTAAAAAGTGTCGTTGCGTCACGTCGTGACGTCGTCTGCAGCCTGCTCCCTCCCTGCCTGCGTCGAGGGGGTCAATGAGTCCAGTCGCACTTATTAGCCGCCAGCGAACCTATTAAAACTTCACCTACAATTCTCTATTGCGGCTTCTCATGGGGGGAAAAATAGAAATTGCTGTGGCTAGACTATATCCAAACTACATAGCTATCCTGAAGATAAAAAACACAAAACCCGCTCGCTACAGACCGTTTTTTGGGGGGTATTTTAAAATTAAAAAAAAAGGGGGCGGGGTTGTCGCATCACAGCGCATATATACTAGAGACCGCCAAATGCATGTGTGCTTAAGCTCGAACACCCGATCTGGGATCGCCAGGCACATAATACCCTCCTCCTCCCTGATGGGAACCAGGTCCCGAAGAGTGCGACATGTCTCCGGTGCGAAACATGGACGCTCCCCCGTTCGTGTCGTACTCGGAACGCTCCGTATCTTCAAACGAGTGGTTCAGAAACGTCGGCACAGGATTCATGCTGACCGTCGACCCTATGAAGGAGGTCTGTGGAGCGCTGACTTGAGGGGGCGTGTACGAGTACAGAGCTGCCTGTGATGGGCCAGCGGACGTGGTTTGCTGCCATTGCTGGCCGTACATATTGTTGGAAACAGGGCTCGAGTAGTCGCTGAACACCGACTGACGCCTGCTGTTGTCGTGAGGGCTGGGTACCAAGTCCAGCGTCATGCCGGGATTGGAAGCTGTAGCGACAGGGTGATCAGTGACAGTATTCCCGCCATTATTCTCAAACGGGTGTGGCTGACTGGCAATCTCCGCAGTCATGCTTTCTGAGTGGTAAGAACGGTCTCGAAGTGGGAGCTCACTCATGTAAGACCCATGCCCACCGTGCAAGCCCTGCGCCGGAGGCAGGCCCGTTGTTGGTGTATGGACAAGGCACTGCTGCTGCTGCTGCTGCTGCTGCCGGACGTCCGCTTGGGACCGGTGCATGTCATCCCCGTTTTCCTCAAGTGACGGACCGTCTTCATTGTCCGAGACGTAGATGTCGGGAAATTTGTCCTCGGCCATCACAAACACCTCAGTGTCAATATCTAAGTCCTCGTATTAGTCTTCCACTCTGCTCCTGCTCATCACTCGTCCCTCGCCAAGCAAAGCACAGCAAAGCAATCCAAGTCATGGCAGAAGAAGATGATGTACTCACCAAGTTCGCCATTTATGTAACGCTCCTCCTGTCTTGCCACCTTGAATATTTCGGCCAGATACGGCCGTTTCTTCGCATTGGTCTCGCATTCCAAGAAGAAGGAAGAGAGCGCCTCGTAGGTAATCTCTTCAAGTTTCTTGACGTTCAAGCCAAGTTTTCGCACATCACAATGCTGTTGCTCACTGGAACGGATGACCAGCCTCAGAATGTGAGCTAGTAGATGGACACGCTCTGGGATCAAGGTTAGCTGGCGCATTTAGCACGACTAGAGGACGCCAATGGGGCACACGGGCTGGGTACTAAGTAAATCATCGTCGAACCTCGTTTGTACAAGTGATCTGGCTCTTTGTGCCGGACTTTGTCATCTTTCGTCGTACCCCACGGCTTGGGCCACCATTCTGGCGCCTTTTCGTCGCTGCCGGTATAAGGATGCGTCGATTGCTTCTTTGGTTCGACAGCTTTGACCCAAGCTTTCGCAATTAGCTTACAAGCAGTTTGCTGGCAGTTCTTGAATCTTTGTTCGTAAAAAGTCCACAACGCGTCTTTGTCGCTAAGCTTTATACGTCTGCGAGGGGTGACATCAATGGGGGTTTCGTCATCTCCTATGGCCGAGCTGTGAAGTCGAGCTCGTTTCCGTGATTGCCGCGCCGAGCCTGACCAATTCTTGTAGAAGGAACTGCTTCGCCTTTCGTAACCTCGAGTACGCCCATGACTGCCTTTTGTGTGATCTCCCATTCGAAAGTCGTCATCGAGAATTGGATTCGCACCTAGAGAGAGAGACAGGGAAAGGTCCCAACCGGAAAAATTAGTTTCGTGTGACAAGGTCATGTTTCCTGGTTCGAGTTCCATTCGCAGGGTGCTTGTGTAGAACTAACCGGTGCCAAGGCGAGCCATCACCTGTTGAAACCTGTCCATGTCGAAAAATTGCTGAAGAATCACATCGTTGAGATTGTGACCTGGACTAATAAACGTCACTGCTTTGCCATCGTCACCAATCGCGGCAACAAAGTACTGCTGAGCGGCGATGCCACAATACGATCGGAGAGCCTCTTCGATTTTCTGCCGTGGCGCCATGGCCTCGTCAGCATAGGATGCCACATCATGATCCCTCCAAGCTGGCCTTACCATAGGAGGCTGTCTGCGCACGTCGTACGTGTCTTGGAATCGTCCTGTATCGGACGCGTCCATGGAATAGCGGTCGGATGGGAATGGTTCAGGTCGCTGAGCCGCATCGCCGAGAAACCTATCAGCCTGGAAAGAGGGATGACGAGCATTGAGAGTAGGACAGTAATGATGCTGAAACGGCTGTTGTCGAGGGAATGTATCCCGCTGCCAGTCTCGCACCATGACTAGGCTAGGCAAGGAAGTCGTGATGAACGAGAAGCCGTTCTGTTCACAACAAAACAAAGATGAAAGCGACAGAAGTGTAGACAGACGAGTGAGTTCAATAGTCAGCGGGCGGGAATTGGCGATTGGAATTCACCGCCGTGATATTGAAGACCAAATAACAAAATGGAGGTAAACTGATGGATGGGTAGAGTCGTAGACGGGACGACGGGTTCCGATCGTCTACTGCAGCGACGTCAGACGTCAGGACTCAGCGCTGCAAGCAAATTTATTATTGCACTAATGATGTATTTGTATGGCCAATTACTCACATACTTGTTGCTTCGAATACCTAAAGGGAGTTGTATCCCGTGTAAGTGGCAACTTTTGTCCAAGCGTTCGCTATGCTTTTCAGTTCTAAGTGCTGTATGTGTCCCGAGCTGTTATTTGACGTTCTACCAAATGAAAGACCCGTTTATTGCATACCGCGTCGGATGGTTGGCTTGATATGATGCGAACGAGGCAAAGTCCTGCAAGTCCTGCAAGTCCTGCAAGTTCTGCTGCAAGTTCTACTGCAAGTCCTACTCCAGAGTCCACTGTCCAGGGAGGGAGGCTGAGGGATCCGAGCAGTAGGCCTCGGTCTGGATGGTACAAGGTACTCCGCACGCCCAGTGTATGTTGTGTAACACAAATGAGATTTGCAACTCACGGGCCCAATTCCGCCGGGGTCTCAGGAAATTAACAGTAGCACGCAGTTTGTAGGCTTGAGTAGCGAAAGGCGAAGTATCTCCGGTAGATGCAGCAACAATATGCAGTATGTACAGCGTCTCCGCCTTTCAGCCGGCTTAAGGTACCGGAACGTGGAAGTGTAATTTTCGCGAACAAGTTGGAGTGCGATGGCAGCTGAAATGCTGGAGAGGTCACTGTCCGAAACGCTCAACCTGCTCGAGCTTGTAAAAAGTGTTTGTAGTTTGTACCGAAGTACTGGAAGAGGATGGACAATCCACGTATTCGTCTGGTAAAAGTAAATAGTCAAGACGAAGCCGAGTGGTTATCAGGGGGTTGTGAGTTGAACTCGAGACAGCGCGCCAAGACCACTATATGCGAATCTGCGATCCTTGTCACCCGTTGAGGCTATAGTTATACGTGGCGCAAAGAGGGGGTCAACCCTTGGATATATCCGTAGTTCTGTGGGAAACCCGGCGGGAACAGCGTGTAGACCGCGATTCAGAGATGATACTTCAACAAAGTAGTTGTGGTCTCGACAAACTACTACAATAGCCAGGTGGGTTCTCCTCCAGGAGAATGTAGCAAAAAATGAAAGCTCCAAACACGACACAGATTTTGAGTCTTGATCAGAGGAAGGAAAGACGGTTGACAAAGGACAGAGAGGGAGAACGGAGAAATGCAGATGGGGTGGAGGGAGTATATGATATAACTTATAAAATCCAAGACGAAAGGAGCACCAAGCAGCCGGTATGCGTACGTGCTGGTTGAACAGACGGCCCGGGGAGTACAGACAATGAATGAACAGAGACCCCTCACCCCTCCCCCCAAGCAGAGAACCCTGCCAGTGCCAAACTGTCTCTTTCGCGGCTCTACTACTCGCAGATGCTCAAGAGCCGGCTAGCCAGTTATAGGTCGGTTGCGGGCTGTCACTTGAATTACAATATTGAAACCAGGTCTTGAACTTCGTGGTACCAGACTCCCAGACTCTCAGAGGCTGGAGAAGGACATCCGAATTGTAGGCAGTGAGCAATTCAGGTATTGGCTAATACCTCTTAGTCCGTCGCCAGTATTGTACCAGAAGCTTCGTGCAGTAGATAGGGACAAGACGTTGGAGCAGAAAGTAGAAGAACGACAGATGACAAGATCTGCTCTAAATGCCAATTGCGTCTGAACCGAGAGGAGCAGAAACAGGAAAAGGACCTCCTATTGTCCGCATGCCACCGACAGCATTGAAGGGTGGTACGGGTGGCAATCATAGGTTGTTGTGACTACTAGAGACGAATGAGATGACTTGAGGTAATACAGGTCAGGGTTCGCGCTGGCTGGGCCGATGAAGGAACGAAGGCCCAGATTCTCCTCTCCAGACAAGGACATGGCGAAAGTGTGCGAGAGGATTGTCTTGTCCATGGGCCAACTGGGCAGAGGGGAGGTACCCCCGTAGACAGAATTCAGTGGGAGGACCAGTTCTCTCTGCACTACCGGATCATCGAATCACATGTTGCAGGCTTGCTGTCGACTAGTATGTTGTATGTATGTATGTATGTAGGTGCCAGGTGGAAATACGACGCAAGTCGGCATTGCGTCCAACAGCAACAGTTGTGGCCATACAAATAATGGGTTCTTTTGCAGGACAGGAGCGGGCGTAAATTCAGGGAGTACCAGACTGATTGGGTTGCGACAAAGGGCAGGGGTGTAGTCAGGGTACATACTGTACATTGGATGTATGTACGTACATTGTAATGGAAAGAGAGCTTCTTGGCCTTGGTGGGCGATGCGCCAGTCCGCCCCTCGTCAAGGAGACGGGCAGATCATGGCGGGAGAGAGCTCGGATACCAATTGGCGTTTTCCACGGCGGTGACTGTGATGGGAAGCCGTGACGGAAATGCGTGGTGGAAGCGGCATGGTCCGGAATGACCGCTTTGCACCGCAGCCACGGCCGGCTTGTTGACAGTAAACATGCATTCAACAAGTTTGCTACGCGCACAATGGGGCGCAGCAGACATTGCGCCTATATCGCTAGTATCTCCAAGTGTCTTGCGCCATGTGTGCGTGCCGACGTGAAGGCGCTGAGATGGCGTCATGGGGATTCGGCGAGCGTCGAGAAAGGCCAGGACAGGACGGCGCAATGCAGCAGTGGCCCGACTTCATACGCTGGCGCGGAGAGTGGCGACTGAAACTGTCTGGTGCTGATATCTATGCGCACAGAAGAAAGCCAAGTGCTACGATGCTACGCTCCATTCAGTATTTGTAGCACGAGAACCGTAACCCAGGACTTCCGCTGGCAACTGACCATTTTGCATCTCGACATGGCCATGCTGTGAGAGTGGTGGCCCTTGCGACGCCCAACGCGTATCCGAGATTTATTAAGCTGATGGCACGCGCGTGCGGCAGTACCTTGGGGTATGGAAGATGGACGAGGCATGGGCTCAAGGCTGGCCAAAGAGCGAGTCGTGGTGTTGCAGATGATTTGTGTTACATGTAACATACCTACCTAGGTACCTAGATAGGAGGTACCTAGGTAGGTTCTGTAGGTTATTATATGTACCTACCTAGCCTACTCCGTATAGCCACGGTCCACGGAAGGCGCTTCGGCAGCCTGATCGTGCCTGCCGCATCGTGTCTGGGATTATGAGGTGTCATCACTTGATGCCCACTGCCCAACCACTTAAGTTAAGACTTGCCGCTCCTTCCCGGTTCCTTGCTGCGCTCGAAGCTCAACACGCTCGTTACAGATCATTGGCAAAGAGATAGAGTGCTTGCCTCAAGAGTGACACTTTGTGTAGGAACTAGGTTGTCAGATGCCAACGCTGTCGTTCTCCCGAGTCCTAGGTACAGTAGGTAGTCCTCGAATCGTCTCGGATGTAATTTCTTCAGCCTTTTTTTTTTCCTGCATGGCCCCGCTTGACGGGCACCAGTCGCGCCAGAATCGCCTCCTACGGTCTACCTAGGTACCTACGTGCCTGACTATAATAACTGGCTACATAACTGAACCACGTACATATTTTTAGCCCGACGACTTCGGCGTGGGACAAAGACATCGTATCCGCTTTCAATGCGCCATGTCAAGAAGGGTGAAGTACCGGTACCTGTTGCCCTCTGCTACCCGCGAAGCGCATATTGCCTGTGTGATGAATTTTGGCTTCACAACACCTCGCTAAAAGCAATGCGACTACACAAAGCAGTCTCTATTCTAAGTTGATTGTGAAAAGAAAGGAAATAAGAGAAGAGGAATAAGAAACGAAACTGAATCGGTGACGATGTGGCCCACAAGAATAGTGAATGCAGTCAGCAAAGGTGTGGGATGCACAGAGCGGAACACAACAGGGGCTGACAGCAATTTGAATGAGCCAAGTGCACCGAGCATAAAACATCACATCGTCTAAACGCCATGGTCGAGGTTCTTACAAGTTCCTATTTAGGACATTCCAGGGCTGGCCACGTCCTACGTCCTGCGCAAGAAGTGAAAAGGTGTACGTAGGTATGTATATTACAGACCATACCTACTATACTCTGTATCATGTATGAGACCGAAGGAGAAGAGAAGTGCCATGGCACCCCGGTCATCTGGAACCAGTCAGGGTCCCCCCGTGAATATCCCCGATGCAAGTCTACCGAAAGCCAAGATCGCGCTTACAGACACGAGCAAGGCAAGTAAAGTACATATGTACATACCTGTCTCACGGTTCACCACTTGTGACGAATCCTGCCTCTTAGAGATATCTTCTTGCTACCAGTGAGCACGACGCGCCGGTACGCTGGAGAAGGCTACCTACTTGACATGAGGCAGCCATGGGCCCATGATCAGAGAAAACAGCAATGTAGATCTGGCGTCAAGCAAGCTGCGTTATCTTTTGCGGCGGCTCACGAGACGTGGATCTATCTACCTATCTCAACGACGCGCGATAGTCACACATAGGGGAACACGACTTCTCGCTGCGCTGCATCATGATTGTACGCTGCTGAGTGAAAATGGAGCATCACCCAAGAGATAACCCTAAGCGATTGCTCTCCTGAGTCCTGACTCCTGAGTGATGCTCTCGGAGCATTGATGGAAGAATCTGTCGAACACACGTTTACGGTTTGATGGTCAGCCAGGGCCCAGCCCCCACTCTGATCTAATGTAAGGGCAACGGCCTTCGCGTGCTCTCGTTCTTCAGGGTGGTCGACCCCCGCCTCTATTAAGACATGGAGAAACTCTGATAAGATGATTAAGATCACAGGATTTCTACATAGGTACGGAGTACTCTGTACGTACACAGTGCCGTACATATGTACCTATGTAGTATGTACATAGAAACAAAGCCGAGTTGCCGTGGCAGCCCTGCCAAGTCAATGCCATTCCAACACCGTTCGTCCCAACGCCTGCGGGGGAGGACCTCAACTTTTGCCTTCTTGCCTCGGCTAGGTACGTACCGTATGAAGCTTATGTATAACAGCACGCTTGTTGCCACTGGTTGTTGGGGCTTGTACGGAGTACACATACCTATCCAAGGTATGTAGGTAATTCTTCCTTTGCTAAGATGGACCGCGGTTCGGCGCGTCATGGTTCCCCTAACCCACCGTTGTGACTGAGATTCTGGCAGTCGCTATGTGATAGAATCCATCAATCATGGCTTGCCACCTTGACACCCACGGTCGCTGCTCACTGACTTCAAGACCATATGGCAGAATGGATCGCTCAACGGATCGGAGACATTGAAATCCGAGATGACATAACTGTTCATGTGCCACATTTGTCATTACACAAGCTTGAGGGCCTTCCTACCACGTCTCCACGGTTGAATTTTGACTTGGACAGAATCCTTCAGCAGTACCGAGTTGGTGCCCGTTACCTCAAGTGTGAGTTGACCTTAAGAGTTGCGTCGTCAAGAGATGGAGTCGTTGCATGTCTCGAGCTAACTTTACCCACGGAAAGCGAGAACTAGGCAAGCTGATTGACCCTTGCCACGAATTGCCGACCTTGGCTGAGGCGTTCTACCTACTACTACCTATCTCGTGCTGCCGTTTATTAGGATGTCATGCATTTCGTTCGTGCTTGCAGTTCATCTCTGTGAATAGACATGTGCTCTCTTGCCTTGTCGCTGCAATGAAGACCTTGACCACGAGACCGAAAAGTACAACGTTAACATGGACCCCCTGCCGAAGCTTGTACCTTAGCTTATTACAGGGATGAAGCCTCAAGAAGACTCCCGCGCCGAAATTAAAGTTTCCGAGCCGCGGACTCGCGGTACATACGTACAGTAGCTGAGATGTACCATACGAGGCTTGTTAAGGTATGTACCTCCTACGTACCTACAAACCAGGTACCCCGTGGATGTAAGCGGGGTCACTCCGACTCACGACTCACGACTGTGAGACCAACAATAATACCAACAGCTTGGTTCAGACCACGAGACTAAAAGAGCGGAGGCTATCGACCTTGACAGTGACTGACGAAATGGCCCCGTATGCGTGGCTAGTCTCGAACTTCAAGACCACACATGAGACAGTCTGGTACCCTTGACGTCGCGTTTCTGTTTGGCACCAAGCAATCTACGGCCCATGTATGTGGCGTCGAGACAAAGGAGGTGAAGAAGAGGGGAAAGAAAAGTACATGTAGCGATGCGTCACTCTGCATCGCAAGAACCGATGCTGCCAAAGATGCCACATGGAAATACCGTGACAGCGGCCTCCAGTCAGGCCAATGCATAAGCCACAACATGGCCTGCTCCGAATATAGCAAGCAGCCTTCACTATTCAGCTCCCACCGATCCCACACCGTGATGTAACTCCGTCTCATGGTTTCTGGGCGAGTCAAGACCGAGAGCATCTTCCTTGGACCTCCAGCCCCGCTGGTGTTATATTCTCTAGTCCATCAAGTAGCTATCACAACTTTTACGGAAGTCTGCAAAGATGGAGACAAGGAAAGATGAAAATGAAGGGAAGAGAAGAGGTGTACTACAGCAAAGCAAAGATAGCCTACACCACCTGGGCGAAGATTCCCACACCACCACTAAAATGCCGAGTATGCGTTGAGTCAGAATTCAGGAAATATAGATATCGATTACCAGAGATAAGAACTTGCCATCAATATGGCAACACGCTCTCAAGTAGCAACCACGTCAAAACAGGATTGGTCCTCATTCATGTGAAAAGGATAGGCGATGAGCTCGTCGACGCCGAGCATTACTCTTGTGCTTTCCAATGTTGCACTGAAAAACAGCGTCAGCTTTCTGCAAGCCCCATACCCAGACTCAATATCAAGGAGGTAAAGGAGGTAAAGGAGGACTGATCGTCCTTTGCGTATACAACTTTCAGCTCCTACGTAGGAGGTCGTACACGGGGCCATATCGGAACACTCTTCGGAAGCAGAACACGCCTCCTATTCTTGTGAAGCCCGGTGCCACGACTCACGAGTGACGAATGGTTTCAGAAGCTCAAAGCGGCCATCTTCACATGCATTATTCCTTTTCGACTCCCCGCGCGAAGTTGTTTCTGATTAGCGCCCGGGTCCAACCTATGTACTGCCCGACGGACTATGTACATCCTCCTCCTCCCCCC
>QEQW01000827.1:0-10407 GCA_004016085.1 Claviceps quebecensis
GGCCCCCCCCCCCCCCCATGAATCCCCCGCGGACCAAAGACAACACACTCCATACCTCAATCGTCACATACTCCCTCTCCCTCTCCTGTTCCTTCTCCTTCTCCCTTCCCTCCTTACTCCCCCCCGTCCCAGACGACCCAGAAGACCCAGGAAGCCCCTCGGTCGACGCCGAGGGAGCCTTGTCGACAAGTCGCGTACGAGCCGGCAGCGGCGCAGCATCTGATGATTTCCGGGGCGGCATTGCAACAAGTGAAACCGGAATATGTGCAGAGCCCGTCGGTCGTAGTCTCGTCGTGCGGCGATCGGAGGTGGGTTGGGGACAATGTACGTTGTAGCCTGTAGGTATGTAATCGGACGTCTGAATTTCGGGATGGGGCCCAAAGGCTCCAAAGGGGAGTCCCGCGAAGTTAGCAGACGCGTTTGGGACCGGGTTCCACAACTCTGCTCTGGGGCGGCGGCGTTACGAAGTATGTACAACTTTGAACTTTTACGCGTAGAGTGCGACTGGCAACTGCTGTCCACAGCCACACAAGTTTGGCTGTGCGCCACAGCAGGGCACTGACCCCAGGCTCCAGCCCCAGTACATAAGTACAAAACTTGCAAAGATGCTCTACCTATACAGGTATGTAGGTATGTAGGTATTATACTGTAGGTACATACGAAGTACATATATACGTACATACCGAGTACTCGATGAATGAATGGACAAAGCTAGGTATTCCCCGCGCGAACGGGCTTATTTGAGAATCACCAGGCAAGGCTGTTTCCGAGATTAGTTCACGGTTAAACAGGCAGTATTCCCGTCGCCACGTGAACTGATCCGCATGGCACGCGCCCCCATTCACGGACCACGAACGGCGTGAGATGTTTGTTTCACCTCGTCTCGGACACCAAATCTGTTCAAACATCTTGGCAAGGATGGGAGCCAAAGCTAGGCACTCGGTTTCTGTACATACATAGGTACGTATGTAGTGTTTTGCTTATTACTTACATGTACATACATACCTACCTATATAGTTTTGATGACTGGGTACCTAGGTACCTATGTATGACTTGCTTGCACTAGCGGTTTCATACTTCGTCTACAGCATTACATGATACATAGGTTAGGGATGTACTTGGTGCCCGAGCTCTGACCATGTGGCCTCTAGGGCTTTGCCAAATAAACGCCATCCATCCATCATCCAGTTCATCCGACGGCCCGTCCTGCTTTCCTTCCCAGCCGTCGTGGCGCATATTCTTCATCGAGGCGTTAACATCCTTCGTAAGTCGTGATGATTCTTCCACCGGGGGTAACATCTCATTGAAGTAGCCGAGACCCCGTCTCTGCAAGAAAAAAAACAAGGTAAAATGCAATTTGTCCGCTGGGGACTTCGGAATAGCAAGAGCAAAGGGAGGAAATTGTGTTCGATGTGTTGGGAATGCGTGAAAAGAGTGTGGCTACCTGGTAGTGGTAGTAAAACCTTGACTCATGCGCACCTGTTGCCATCGAACAGAAAAGATAAAAATAAAAAGATGAGAACAGAAGAATTGGAAAAAAGAAGTAAACCAGGTAGAAGCAGAAAAGATGACGACTCGAATCGACGTGATCGACGTGGAGGCTATCATCCAGTGATGGGATGGGGGCGACGTGGTGGGCGATATGGTGGTCGACATGTGGGTTGACATAATGGCCCGGCGTATCTGCGACTCTCTTCCCCCCTCTCACCCTTGATCGCTTCTCAAAGCGAGCCACGAGCCAAGTCTTGCCCCATCACACACGAGTCCTCCCAAGACTGAACCGATATTCGTTCGTTCAACTCGGCACCCCATCAGGTCGTCAATCCAGGCCCGATAGCAACTTGATAACCAGTTCGAGAACAAAGGCCAAGAGTCCCTCCCTCAGCCTATAGCTCGCCCAATCTCCGACCTATGCACCACAGGACGTGGCGATAACCCCCCCAAAGAGACCTCTTCGTCCCAAGAGCCCCATCGAGGAGCAGTAAACCACGAGTCCACATCCCCGCTGCGTAGGTTTGTATCTAGAAACAGCGTCTCTGCGGATCGCCGAGGCAGCAGCGCAGAGTCCACGGTACGAGGCGACGTGGGAGTCTGCGCACTGTTGGACCGTTCATGCCATTGCCGAGACGGACACGCAGATTTGGGAAGCCGTGCAGTCTGCCTCCTTGGCTGTGCTATGAAGGCGTCTTCTCCCTGGACGGCCTCATCGGTGAGACCAGGCCTGGAGTTGGGCGCCCGAGCAAGGACCGCGACTGGAATCGGGGGCATGTCTAGGCTGTGTCTTCTGTTTGGGGTCATGGGCGGCAGCACGGAGGTATCTCGAGATAATGACGAGCGTGAGGTATACCGTGAGAGATCGTGGTATATGATGACGCTGGCTGGCTTTTGGATAGAGCCGACAGAGCCGCTTGCTTTGTGAGTGTGGAAGCTGTCTTGTCGTGGTTGTTGGTCGGGATCGTAGGTGTGCTCGACAGCCTCGACTCCGAGGGGCTTCTCGCTTTCTCTTCGATCTATCTTCCATGATAGGATCTCTTGGTCGTCTATGGGTGTGACGGCTCGGGCGAAGAGTTTGGCTCTCCGTCTTCGCGCTCTGTACAGGACTGTGGCGATTGTGATGAGTAAGGCGGATGGGATGATGGTTGTCAGAAGGATGACGAGAGTTTGCGTTGAGACCAAGCCGGCCATGGTGTCTTCCATGGTCAATGTTGCTGTTGATCGCACGAACTGGTTGATCAGTGTGTGAAGGCGCTGAAGTTATGCCTGTGATGGTAGCCTTAGCCTTAGCCTTAGCCTTAGTCTTGGTCTTGGTCTTGAGTGTTGGTCAAGTGTAAGCCCCTTTGAAGTCCAAGTCCAGTATCGAGCGACATCAAATAGCGAGCGTGGGTGGCGCGTCATAAGTTTTCGCTTGTTTCAAGGCATGGAAGAGCGTCATGAGCAATACGCCAGTTGCAGATAGAATGCCAGAGTGATGGAAACCGACTCTTTTGACTTATACCAGAAAAATAGAGGACATGCCATCAGCTCTGTGGTCCTCTTCACATACGCCAAGATCTACGCGATGCATAGGGTGAAGTACTCACGGTCCTTGGTTCCTTCACGGGCAGTGTATAAAGTGCAGTGGCCCAGTGGGAGCAAAGCCAGTGTATGTAATCCGAGCCAGTATGAAACAAATACTATCATCAGGCATACACGCCCTGCGGGAGCAGGATTGGGCATGGTTGACCTCCGCGGGAGGGGAGACGGATATTCTATATACACACAGCGAGAGGCTGAACATGGAATGGCCTGGCATGAACATGTTAGCCAAGCCGATGCGGAGGACTGCCTGCGTGCACAAGTCAGGAGCGTGAGCGTGAGAAACAAAGGTGTGCGTGTATGGACTGCATCTCACCGCACTCCGTAGCATCACCACACTCCCCACAACGGGTACAGGGATCATGGGGGGTGTGATGGTGTCTCCGTAGAATAGGGTGAAGCGCGGGTTACTAGCAATGGCAGAAAGTGGTTCCCCCAAGTCAACGGCGGTCTGCGACTCGTGAAAGTCATCATGAGAACTCGGGCCCCTGGTCTGGTGCTGGTCCTGGATCCTTCGCGCAGATCTTGAGCAGATACTCCGTACATAACTCAAAAACAGACCAACGAATACCTAGGTATGTATGTATGTATGTACTTACCATTCTAGCCTGCAGGCTTGTAATAAGTTGTGGTACCTACTCGGTTATTTTTTCACATCGTTCGGTATAGAATGGGACGCGCCCACGACTTGTCGGCAGTTCTGGACTGCACTAATTAATCGGCCATCGCGCTGTGCCAGCGGGGTTAATAGCGTGCGTCTCTGCTTGCTGCATTGTCGCCTGTTTGTTCATCTCATAAGTGTTCCAACTTCCCAATGCCGCCTTTTGCTTTTCATGCCGCCCAGGCAGCCCAACCCAGCAATAGGTACCACCTAGTCGAGTGATGAGTTGATCAGCCCAACAGCCGAGAGAGCATTGGGCCGTTGTTTCTGGCGGCCAAGGGCGGCAGATCTTGACTGAGGACGGCGCTGCAGTTTCTTATTTTCCAGTCTGCACAGACAACAAAACACCTCGGAGGCTCGGACTGTAGGCACTGCACGGTTGTGCTGATGAAGTTGAACAGAGACGGGCCGTCGCTATGGAAAGTGAAGGGCGGTGGTGATGGCGGCGAAGGCGGCGGTTTGGTGAACGGACTGGCTGCGGCAAGCAGCCGCTTGATTCGTCAGAACCGAGCCAGGGGCAAGAACGTGGCGCAAAAGTAGGCGCGGGGGTGCGGGCGGTCAGCGTTTACCTGCGTTTACTCCGTACGGAGTAGGTATGTATGTACATTAGGTAGGTACCTACCTCCGTTCAATTGATTCGAATCGCGGCCGACGGCGCCGGCGGACGCAACGCTTTGGTCTGTCAAAGCAAACGATTTGGCAGCCTCAACGGTTCGACAACTGGCGGCTCAACGACTCAATGACTTCATGACTCGAAACGCAAACATTTTCGTAGAGCACCTCTCGGGCACTGCCACGCCGATCGGCCATCGACAGCCGCTCATTGCCGTGAGCGCGTGTGGCCATGGTGATTGTTCAGCAGTTTCGAGCGCATTGACGCGGAATTTGACAGCACATGGAGTAGTTTATTCATACCTACAGCACATGAAACGAGGCCAGTTGTCGATGGCTCGTCAAAAAAAAAATAAAAAAAATACCACAGGCTCGCCTGACTTGCTTGGACTTATCCGGACTTGTTCACATCCGCATCTGCACTGGGAGCTTCCGCCGGCAATGTTTCATGGGTTTCACTTCCAGCGATTGCTCGGTAGGTATGTATGTCACGACTCACCGTATCTGATTCTCCATTACCTACCAACACGTACAAATTCAATCACACTTCACTTACGGAGTACACTCGATACATTTCGCACGTGCTCATGGCGCTCAGTAAGAGCAATGCATTACTCGGAGGATGCAGCCATGAGACACGATACTACAAACACTTTGTCTCGCACGCCGCACGCTCATCATCGTGGTCTCCGGTGTGAATTGCCCTCGCCATCCTTGGCAGAAACCCTATCCAGTTCAGCTTGTTTATGTACCCCGTACTCCGTACATACGTGTTTCCTTATTAGGTCCCTTCCCTGCCCAGTGCCTACCTAGCCAGGGACCAGGCTGCCAGTACCTAGGTACCTCTTCATATACTGTAGTTCTGTATCTACCTAAGTACATACATACAGTACATACATAGGTACATACTCCATATGAACTTGATGCCACATGCCCACGCCATCTGACGCTGCGGGGTTGAGTCGGAATTATCAGAACCGTCCAGAAGTCCCAAAGCCAAGGCTTCAAAGTTCAACCCATGCATTGTGCGGAGCGGACACTCCACCCGGCACCGTGGCTACCGCTGTCCAAGCCACATGAACATGAACATGCTCATCTGGCCTCTTGAGTTTTGGCGCATCGCCCGTTCTATTCGTAGTCGAGCTCCTCGCTGCGGCAAGTTCAGCAAAGCATGGCAAAGCACCTCAATGCTCAATGGTGTAATGGTGTACATAACGGGCTTGTCCAGCTATGAGTTGAAACAACTTTTTTGCAGTCCCCAAAGGTAGCAAATCTCATGGTCAATCTGTCCTGACTCCTTGCCCCCGGATGGTTCCATCAAGACTGCGGCCTTGAACTCCACGAAGCGAGGTGCATTGACATCATGCGCCGTTGATGCTACATACACTATGTAATCCTGCCTGCCACGATGGTGACGGATGAAGACCCTGCTCTATGCATGCGTCTTGGAGTTGCATTTTGCGCCAAACATGGCCTCAACAAGCGAATTGCGTCTTGCGGCGCGAGTGAAAAATCATACCACTACCTGCCTGCATGCAAGTACATGCATACATATATGATGATATGTATATACATACCTACCTACCTATGTGTGATCACTGAACACTGAACACTGAACACTGAACACTGACATCTATTATTTTAGACCTCGGGACTCGGAGACTGGGGTGATCCAATTCTCTCCGACGACGACAACGGGACCAAATTCCGGGGCCAAAAATGGCACCAAGGCTTCTTGGCGATCCCAGTCTCGGGTCTTCAGATAGGTAGGTAGGTATTCATGGCAACTCGTGTTCAATCACAAGCACTGAAGTCGCAGAGTGAGCGTGTATGGAATCATTAATAATAATAATGGGGGGGGTCCGACGCTGAGCAGAAGGGTGTGCACTGTGTAGAGTTGTTCACCGCTCTTCACGACAAGTCTCCTGTAAACGGCGTCAGCAGCAGTATCTTATATTCTCTTTATGTACGACTCAGCTTTTATATAGATAGGGTTTTAGTCCTAGCCTAGGCCGCCGCGACGCCCTTAAGGAGGCATCGGTGGGGCGCAGTGCGCCCCACTGGTACGGCGTTAATAAATATACATACATATACATACATGCACGACCCGCCGCCAGGAACAAGTCCAGGAACCAGGAACTTGCGAAAAGCGTGGCTGCGTGGGGGATGAACATGTCTCACTGTCCATCTTCTTGGGCAACTTGTGCATGGCTCGAAGAGAAAAACTAGGTATGTACATATGTACATACATACATACATGTAACATAATATGTATCCGTATGTACATACGTAAATTACATAGTAAGTAAATCTGTCGAAATCGGTTTTGTCGGAATCGCACAACACGGAATATCCTCGGCGTTTCATGTTAGGTGGGATCGCACGTGACGAGCTGCGATCCCTGGTGACAGGATAAAGGGCTCGTCCCCTCGAGCCCCTTTCCTGTTCACTCTTAGATAGAAGAGAACAAGATGAAGACAAGACAACTGAAACCAAAGACCTACGATACTGTGTGACGTTTTGATATTTGCATGCATGCTTCCTTTATTTGCTTTCCCTTTGCGAATCCAACAGGTTTCCTCTTCCCTTTCCCCATGTCCCGTCGGGCCGCACGCAGCGGGGGATCGCGTAGGCTCTGTCAGATGCAGGGGCATTACGGAGATGCATATCAAAGACCACGTCACCTACGGAGTACATACAGTCCATGGCAGCGGCAACAGAAAAGAGTCCGGGACTCCGTGGCAACGGCACCTACGGAGTATAATTTGTGTGTATGTACCTGGTGGCTTTCACACAGCGTCATCGGATGGCGCCGTCGCAAATGTGGCTGGCTGGACTATTCCGTGATATCGTGGACGGTGGAGGAGCTTCGTGTAATACCTATGTAGGTACACATAGGTAGGTACCTAATATGTAGGTATGTAAGCAAAAAGGGCAAAAGTTGGGCACTTGTTGGTGCCGCACCCAACTCGACGGGCAACGGAAACGCAGACAATTCACGGAGTATGTAGGTATGTACATAAACACGTCACTTTCCTCGAACTTCTAAGTTCTGTCACATCCGGAATACCGCTTCCGCGCTTGTACCTATGTATGTCCGATTTGCGTTCCGACATGCTGGCACTGTACGTACAGTGTTGGCCATCTCATTCTCATCCCATGTCACTGGTCAGTGTCACGGGGGGTATTTGTGTTTCCCTATCTTCAGGATCTCCGTCCGGACTTCACGCGTCCCATTGCCAATTGGTGGCCTTGTGAAGGGATCGCTTCGTGCCCGATGAGCCACCGATTTGCATTGTTCTACATAGGTACATTACATATTCTACATACGTGTCGTATGCGTCGGACCGATGCGACGTTGTGCGACGTTGTGCGTGTGCCTTGCAAGTTACAGCCGAGTGGAGTGGTATCTTTGTT
This sequence comes from Claviceps quebecensis, assembly GCA_004016085.1. NCBI lineage: Eukaryota > Fungi > Ascomycota > Sordariomycetes > Hypocreales > Clavicipitaceae > Claviceps > Claviceps quebecensis. The sequence continues at coordinate 7,766 of QEQW01000827.1, forward strand.
GAAAGGAGATGGATGGTTTCGTCGACCGAGATGCATGCAGCATCATCAATGGGCATTGCACATATGCTCTTGGCATCGCTTGCTGGTCAGCCCGTCAGATTAGCTTAGACGACGATGCATGAGTTGGACTTGGGGCTCTTGTAAGTTGTGAGGCGAAGATGGGCTTGGCGAGTAGAGACAGTACAGTCTTCCAAGTTCCCGCAGGATGCCTGCTCGTTGGGTCCCAATGCATGTATGTAGGTATGTGATGAAGTTCATTCTTGACGATCCAAATATGGAGTACAGAGTGAAATACTCATATTTTGGGTCGTTCGGATATGGATCTCTCTACTCCGTAGTACGTACTGCCCAGAAACTGCCGGTTGTACGGTACCTTGGGTACTCCTGAGTCCTGGCTCCGGCTGGGTGCAACCTAAAAAGGGCTCCAGCCTCCCACTGCACCTTGTGGGTGCGGTAATCCGAGAACAGTGCCCTTGTTCACACCCCACAAAAGGTTACAACTCCAAAACAGCTGCTGTCTTGGAATTAGCACATAGAGACGACTGACTGACTTTGTGACACTTCGTCACACTTCGTATACATAGCAACAACAATCCACGTTTTGTACCTCATGTGACTGAATATGATGAGGTACCTGTCTTAGTAGATACTCAAGTCACCTCCAACAATTATCCGATGCATACCTCATTGTAGGTAGCAGATGTGGAGATATCGGACGACGAAAACTGGCCTTTCACACCTAGGTATTTTCCCGTTCTTGAAAAAGTGCACCATGTAGGTACCCAATTCTCGGATTACCGCACCCACTAAGTAAATGTGGCCTTCAATGCTCATCATTCTCGATCCCATGATTCGTGACCTCTTCGTTCATATCGGTGTGCATGGGCGAATTCACCATGATTCGTAGACGCGACGCTCTGATCAAAGTCAGCTAGAGCCTGGCCGTTCCGTGTTGGGCATCGTCGTGATGTCTTACAGGTCGAAGGGGCCATCAAACATTTATATCCTTCAAATTAACTCTTGACACGAGAGACCGCGACGTACGTAAGTCCCGAAGTAAAATCTTGACTCGAGATGTCTGCGACCGCCTTGGCGAGTGTACATCCCTGAGACTTGTGCAGTGCGTATCGTGATCGCGTACGCCAGCGGCCCTGTGCAGGGTTTGCTCTTATAGATGAACTCTCGGCGAGAGCGGAAAATGGGGACAATATGCTTGCGACGCTGCCTTGCCTCCCTCGTCGTCGTCGTCGGCACCGATATGTTGCGCAATATGCGTGACGAGGTTTGGGGTCCTCCCATTAACTAATCGACGGACGGTCCCGTGTACACAAGCAGTATACCTAGTCGGGACCATCTTGCACAGATCGCTTGCATCGTGACTTTTGCAGTACCCGTCCTTCCAGGCCATGCCAACGACTTTTTGCCAAAATCGCCCAGTTCACAAGCCCCTTCCTTGGCTGTCCAGGATGTCTCCGTCAACATAACCTTGGCCCCGACGCACAGGTTCGGCTGCTTTTTGAAGGTTGTCAGCGTCGCGATGATCTGGGCAACGTTGCCGCCCGCACCTGTCGAGGTGCAGGCAATGCTGATGATTCGGAGTTTCAATCTTCTCGATGACGAGAATGCTCCCTGTTGTAGCTGTCTGTCGACTTGCGCGTTGGTAGGATTATGGATAGATGCGCAGCGCATCTTCAAAGGTAGCCACGTCTGCTGGCGACAGCCGGTACTTAATTTAATCACCTTGTGCAAAAAAGATCAAAGTGTACTCGTCCGTGTCAGGTTTGCCATCTCGTAGCGCAGCCAGAGCGTCTCAAAAGCCTTTCTCACCCTCACCAACTTGCCGTACAACTTGCTTCAAAGCAGACAGATTGGACAGAGCGCTCGTACATTTAGTCGGGCATGAACGTCTGCTCGACTCTGCTGCAACGTTCAGAGGCGGCAACTGGGCAAAGTCTCCCAAAAGAAGGACACTCCTGCCTCCAAATGGCGTTGTTTAGATGTGATTTCCTCGTAGATCTGACGCAGGCGCTGATCAATGTTGTTCTTCAAGGTGCCGTCAAAGATGGAGTACTTGAAGTCTGCCATGGCCCATCACGCTCCGGAGTCCGGACACTCCCCAGCTGGTTCTTCTCAAGTGGCACGAGAGTCTCGAGAGTCTCTGACCGTGCAATTGGCAGTCTCAGGAGAGAAGGAATCGTATGGCCGTCAATGGCGTTTGCCGCAATTCCAGTTGCCGCCTGCACGTACCACTGATCCTGGCAGGTCGGTGATGGTCTCGAGAAACATCGGATGCAGAATTGATGAAGAAAGACTTGCCAGTTGCCTCTAGCGCCATTAACATGCTTAATGAGGATGAGTGCCGGATCCATTGAAGCAGGCCTTGTGGATATCGCAAGTTGCAACAGACGTTTCTGTCAAGTGGACTTATTTAGGCGTGGTGCCCCGCGTAACGGAAGTGACGGAAATGAGGCCGCGCTAAAATAAAGCAGAACTTCGAAGAATGATCTATCCACGTCTCCTCCCAAGTCTCCTTACAAGTTACTTTTCTCAAAACCAACCCGAGTCCACCGACCAACTTCTCTTTGGTACTTGATCACCATGCACGCCCTCAGCCTTCTCGCCCTACTTCTGCCCCTTGTGGC